>JAVIWB010001446.1:0-223314 GCA_031893035.1 Dermolepida albohirtum | reverse complement strand
GTTTGAACAATATAAATTTTTTGATCAAATTCAATTAAAAAATGAATTAGCTGTTATTTATGGTGACATGCAACTCCTTGGTAATTCTAAAACACCATGTGAAATGTTAAGATTTATGCACAAACAAAAGTTAGCCATCTGTATGCCAGAACTTTTTAAATTGCTAAGTATAGTAGTTACCATATCGGTAACTTCCGCGTCCGTTGAGCGAAGTTTTTCCACATTGAAACGTATAAAATCGTATGTTAGAAATACAATTGGACAACAAAGACTTAGTAACTGTGCACTAATTGCAATCGAAAAGGAATTGGTTAAAACGATGACGAGGGATGAACGATTTTATAATGATGTAATTGATTATTTTGCTAACACAAAAAACCGGAGGATACCTTTGCTATACAAGAAGTAAAATCTATTAAATGTAGTTCTACGTGCAATGCCAATAAAGGAAATTTTCTGTATTTTAAAATATTTTCATTTTGCATGTAATTTTGAAATTTTGTTATTGGATTGTTGTTGATTTATATATATATATATATATATATATACATATATATGTATATATTTGTTATATTATTAAATTTTATATTATAATAGGAATGTATTTATTTTTTATTTTTAAATCCTAGAAGATTGAGTTCTTATTTTCGATTAATGTTTTTAGAATTTGTTTGATTTTTTAGAATATTTATTTTCGTTTCACAAGGGTTTGCTTTGAAACTTCGTTTCCCCTTAAAAATCGAATGGGGCGCGATATAGGGCTCAGTTCACGTCTGGCAGCCCTGTTTGTACTGGAAGCCCTATATATATATAAACTGTTTTTATATGTAGTAGGTATATAGAGTTTATTAATCAATTGTAAACAATTTTGAATATTTATTATTCTATCTGCCTCACCATGTCAAATACTCACGAGCCGCCACTGGTATAAAGCCAGTCGATGATAATTTTTTTAACAGAATATAAATTTGTATAGGAACTCCATAGACATATTGCTTCATTTGTTTTCGAAAAAAGGAGCAAAATAGATATTGACTCACAATTTTTTTCATTACTTGGATCATTTTTCTTGAAAACGAGACAAATACAACACTTTTTAGGTGACCAGAAGTGTATAGGATTTGAAAATTAAGAAGACAATCAATAGCATAGTGGTTCAACCAGCAAATCGTGTTAAAAGTGCAGTACAACGTCTTTAATCCGAACTAGTAATTGCACTGGTTGATCCGGATTATCGAAATGTTCAGATTATCGAAAAAAGACAGAACATATTCATTATTCTAATTAAAGCAACTACAACGTCCTGGGACATTGTCTAAAATTAAAAGTGCCTTTGCCTCTAAATTCAGCTGTTGCACTCTTTTTCGAACTGCTGGTACAAATTCCGTATAAAATCAGCATTTAAAAATGCTTTTGGTAACCCAGGCTTTTTCCTGTCCTTGATACATCACCGGCAGTTGTTCACTTCTGAAAGCCCGTAGTTTAGAGATTTCCCCAATATTAACAATCTCAGTTTATGTGTCCCAGATGCATTAGAGCAAGGCATAAATGCAAGTCGTTCCTTGCTCGTTTTACTACCAGGAGCTGATGCTTCAGCTTGGTGAGCGAGTGTTTTTTGAGAAAGTAATTTCCAGAAAAGTCCACTTTCGCCGGCAGTGTAGATTTGATCAGGAAACAACTGCATTTCCTCAATTTTATTTTGCAGCAAGTTTTTAAATGGTTCCACAGATGGCGCATCACTTGACAATTTTTCTCCTGTAATTGAGAGCCTTGAAATCATCATCGTTGTGGGTCTAGGCATAAAAAAAAAATGTGCTTTTTTACGCAAAATTTCTTCAGAAATAGGCCCGCCTAGAATTATTTAATCTAATTAAATATACATATGTGAAAGTACATTGTCCATCATGTTTTTGCCTCTAGACCGTTCCTGTAGAAACCAGGTGTAAACTACTTTATCAACTTGGGGATAGGCACTTACTTTCAACGTTTTTCGCTTATTGGTTAGAGAACTGGATGTGGCGCCATACGACAAAATTCTCTTCTTGTTCTTTCTGTTGTCGCAAATCGTCGATTTCCACACTTTGTATTTTTTTCGATAAAGCGGACACTGTGCTACCAGCTTCTAAACTCTTAATAACTTCAATTTTATCTCTTACTGATAAAGTAACGTGTTTCCTTTTAGAAGTTATTCCCGCACCAAATTGAAATACGTATAAACTGAATTAGGTATGTATGTATCGATCAAAGGTCTAATGAACAATAAAGAGCAAAGACAGCAAACTCTAGAGAACACGAAAGCAGGGGATTCCTAAATTTATGTATATAGAGGGAATCTCTTAGAAAATATAAAAATGAGGATTCCCTCATACATGCAGACTGAATTGCACTGTTCGGATTAACGAGACGCTGTTCGGATTATGGTTTCTAATTCTGGCAGTTCGGATTAGAGCGTGTTCGGATTAAAGAGGTTGTACTGTAATCATTATATTGTAAGTTCTACTGGAGATATACGCTTGTAAGGTATCTACAAAAATACCAATAACTTGTATGTAATATATTCAACTCTATCCACTTGCATATGTCCACAGTTGCTTAAAATCATGCGATATAATGTTTTGCATGGATATTAATTAATCATTAGTACAAATAATTAATAATAAAAATGTAACTGACATGAATCTAAATATGAATAAAATGACGCGCGTTAGAACACACGCAACATCTTACATTGACGAGTGTGTGCCAATAAGATGAACTATCTTAAGAATGCTCTGAGGACTGTAAAATAGTGGCTGAAGGAAAGAACCTTATGTCAAGATAGTAGTAAGCAATATTTTTTATTGACAATCTTTTCGAAATTCAAGGTTTAAAAATTGGAGAATGCGTAATAGATTTTGAATACTTAAAGATAAATGATAATTATTAATAAATTATTTTACTATTAGTATTCAATTATAGAAGCAATGTATTTTATCATACTTAACATCCAAAACTGTGAACTATTTATAAATCGGACATTAAGAAAAAAAATGCATTGTTTTATGAATCGGTTGCGATTTCGTCAACTACACAATCAACAAAATTATGTGGTTATTTCCAAAATAATAACTTATATCCTTATATATAGATACAATGAACATATTATTTTTATATGAATACTTTTCAGTATTAACTATATTAAACAAATCATGTACTCAAATGTATTAAAAATGATGTGTCGTTAATAGAAGTGAACTATTAACGATACAGAATTAATAGCAAAATTTCTTTTGCTATATAAAAAATTCTGAATTAAAATATTATACAATACGCATTTATACATTTATACGCAATTCATTGTTAGAAAAATTCATTGAATATGTCTAGATACTGTTATCTTATATACTATTGTGACCTTCGTTTGACTGCAATTTTTTATCGTTTGTTAATCAAGGTTCCGTTTCCGGTGTGATTTCCGGAATTTTTACGGATATTAATGACGTGTTCATTCATATTTAATGATATACAGTTTCTCAATGCTTTAATCCTCTTTTTATATACTATTTTCAAAAGAATATCTTCAAAAAATGTTTAAATGTTTGTGCGGTCTGTATTCATTTTGAACACCCTCTATATGAGGAATCTACTAGATAATTTTATATACAAATACAATTAGATAACTTGTCCAGCTTCCACGTACTGAATGAACCATAACATTAATTTTTATAATCTTTGTTGTGAGAAGTAAACAGGAACTTTTGTATTTTTCTAATTTTTGATGCATGTTCAAACCCGATACTTATGTTGTTATATAATACAACAAATATACCAGGTTCACTGTGATCATGGACTATGATAACAACAATAAATTATTATCTATATATATATATAGTATTCGTATATTATTCATGGCGAATGCCCTCTTCTATCTCAGTATATGGATAACTGTAGTATTGAAAATACAGGATTGACTAAATAACTTACATTTTCAAACTCTTCATTTGTTTTGTCAACTTTTTGATATATTAAAAGAATTTAATTGTTACAGTTTTAGTCTTAGGGCATCTCATAGATACCTTTACGTAGAATTCAATAATATCAATTAAAATTTCATGGCACACTTGGTTTTCAAGATATAACATATTTTTTAAATTGCAACTATGTTTGTCTATAACTTCATTAAAAATTTTAATTTTGTTCTGATTTCATAGGTGCAAGATTTGGTATAGATACCTTTTTTAGATTTTAGTAGTTGAATTATTTCCGCTATAATAAAAAAAATCGAAACAAGCCATACCATTTATGGTATCAGAAAATAATATGTATGAAATTAGAAAACAATTATTTTAATGTAGTAATAGCCAATTATGACTGTCATTAAAGAAGACATAAGATTACATTATGCCTGAAGAACCAAATGCCAAGAAATTTTACTTGTAATTATTAAATTCTATTTACCAATATTTACCAGACACAATATCTTAGTTTTGTTATATCGTCAGTGACTACGTAGATATGTATGTAAGACTATCTCAGAAAGACAACAAATAAATCTACAAATGCTATAAAATACTTTCTAATTTAACAGAGTCTGCATCTTCAATACTAATAAAGTTAGTTACTCATATAAAAAGATAAAAAATGGGCGATCGGAATAACCAGCTTAATTAATTTGCTGCAAACTATGGCGTAATTTTATGGCGTACGGCTGCAGATATAAGAAGAATACCTTTTTCAGGAAAGTGCACTAGATTATAGTCATTTTTAAAAAAATAAATTAACGATCAGAAAATAATAATACCGTTCGAAGATACTGAAAATGACAGTAAAGTATCTTGGGGAGGGTTGTATATAATAGGACATATTTCTCTATAAATGTGTAAAGAATATATTTTCTCTGCTTATTATTGAATTATTATACTTATGTATCAGTTATTTCAGCGTAGTTATACCAGTGAGTAGAAAAGACAACATAAGTAAGAAAAAGGTAATTTCCTTGTATATGGTATACCATCTATCTCGTCGTATACTTCTCGGTTTTACATGGACAAGAAGAATAATTTTAAAAAAATGCGTTTTGAAGGAAAGTGTATTACTACTACATGTAATTTGTACTTCATAAAATAGCAATGACATAAAATCTATTATTGAAAACTACCTTCATCCTTCATCAAAAAATAGAGGTTAAATCAAAAAATCAAATTCGAAGACAAACTACTTTAGAACCCTTTCAGTGCCTCCCACAGTAAATGGCTTTGGAAGCTTGTAGATTAAATTTCTTGGTGGAAAAGAAATTAAGAATGACATAAATTTTCCTTTACTTTACTTTGTCAAAGCAATTTCAAAAAAAATATAATCGCATTACAATAATTAATATTTTATACCATATCCTTTGTATATAAGGTGATAAAAACAACTTAATCTTACGTCCACTATTGGGGGTTCAATTGTAAAAAAGGCTACCCTCGAGTATTAAAAATATAAATTTTGTACGGTCTCGTGTCTCTTTCTTTGGCTGTAATAATCTTTTATGTGTCTTGGCAGTGTTTGCGATTCTTCTCCACTCATTTCTGTCTGCGCACTTTATTCTTCAGTGAATTTAGGATGTATGTATCTTCCACACACACTACACAGCTAACGAATATTGTTAGTTTATCTTCTGACTTTGTGTAATCGTTATTATAACAATAAATGACTATGATTATGACTAAGACGACCATTTTTAAGACTGAAACTCTCACGTCAGTGGAGATAATATTATCAAAATTTCTTTTTAATTTATTGTCAATTATCCATTTACAATAAATATTGTTCATCCTCGCTTTGCTCATATTTAAAGATTGCAAATCCATTTGTTTCCCAATAGTGTGATTGCTGGTGATTTTTCAGCTATGTATGCATAAATATGTTCTCTTAATGAAATAAATAGCTTGTGAGAAATGATGGGAGTAACTAATTATGCCAATACAAAGGGTACTAGGAAAGTTTTGCAATATGACGCAATAATGAATCGTAGAAAGCTGCTTGTTGCTGCATGTTCAGACATGTTCATATGTGCATAGTAGCCACCGTGTCATGTCGATGGGCTCAGTTATTCATTAGCAGTGAGAGTGTAAAATGCTTGCGATGGCATTGTGGTTACGAAGTGAGATAAGGGCATTTTTGCGTTATAATTTCGTGTGTGGTTAAACATAGGCCAGTGCTTCGAAGAAATGACTCTTGCACTAGGTGGCATAGAAAATTCCAAAGAGGAAATTTAACTGTGGAGGATGCTGAGAGGCCGGGAAGGCCACGAACATCAGTTACAGAGGAAAACGTTACTACTGTGAGGAAAATGCTTGGCGAGAACAGGCGATTGACCTACTAACAGATAGAGGGTACTTCAGGTCTAAATGCACCAGCTATTCGTTCGATTCTGCATGATCATTTGCACGTGAAGAAACTTTGTTCTCTCTGGGTGCCACATCGACTGACTGAAGAGCAGATGACACGACCACGTGTGACTTGATGCCGGGAGATGCTAAAAAAGTTTAATAAGGGACAATCTCGGTATGTGAACAACATCCCGACAGGTGACGAGACTTGGCTGTACTATTACGATGTGCCGACCAAAGCTCAAAACAAAGTTTGGGTCTTTGATGATGGGGACACACCCGTAGTTGTCAGAAAATCACGATCTGTATAGAAGAAAATGATAGCTGTATTTTTCAAATCGAGTGGAATTGTGGAACGTGTCGTTTTGGACACACAGAAGACAGTTACAGCTAAGTGGTATACTGAACAGTGCCTGTCTAAAGTCATTGGATCTATGAAGAACCTGCGGCCAAAGTCAAGAATGGACACCTGGTTCCCCCATCACGTTAATGCTCTAGCTCACCGCAGCAAAACCTGCACCGAATATTTGGCCACGACGGGATTGAAACCTCTCGAGTACCCTCCCTACAGTCCAGATCTTGCTCCCTGCGACTTTGCACTGTTCCCGCATATGAAAATGAAGCCAAAAAGGGAGGCGGTTTTCCAGTGATGAGGACCTTCTGCGGTCTTGGGGAAAAAAATAGGAAATACAGTAATCTTTAAATTATAATCTAATCGTACATTTATAACTACCTAATTTTTTAAAATCATATACATACATTCTAAATTGAAGTTGTTATATTTTAAGCATAAATTTAAAGTGCGATGGTTAATTTTTTTCAATCAATTGCGTGCTAAATATTCTTTACAACGAGCTATTTCCTGATCATGTAACTAATTACAATTTTGATAAGTTGTATATAGTCCTGTATTCTGTAGCTGCCGTAAGCAGTCAAGCAATGCTGTAATAAATAATTTGAAAAATAAATATTGAAAAACTAAAAATATTTTATTAGTTGTACAATATTTCAGATTTACGTTTAGTAAGATGCAACCTGCATATTAAGCATACTGATTGTCGAATACAAAACAATTTTAACTCGGTACTCGTATTGTCTTTGCTGCTCTTCGATTTATATTATTTTCTTCAGTTTATATTTTTGAATTATTTTGCTAATATAGTCAAATACTGTACCCTTGGAAGTCTATATTGGTGTGTGAATTAATTTCTCTTCAAGTAGTATTAAACATAAACATAACAATATTTTCGTTTAAACATTTTATACCTCACAAGAACTTGGACTTAGTTTGGTTATAACACAACTTAGAATACTTCAATACCATCAAATATTTTTATTCAAGAGTCTAAAACTTATTCGTAGTTGTTTACTATTTCGTTAAACCAAAGGCTTTCTAATATTAATAAGACACACTCTTCGGCATATCACCTTGCGTTGCTATCTGCTCATCGGTTGCATAGGGTACTCAAAAAAGAAAAGACTTTCCTTATTTGAAAATATAAGATACCATGTTTTTTAGGTTAAATTTGTATTTAACAAGATAATTTAGTTGTACAAAACTTAATTTGATTTATCTTATGTGAATTTGAAAACTTTTAAACATATTCAAGAATATAAATGTACATATATGTATATTGCAGTAGAAAATAATGAAAGAATATATATATATTTGTGTATATATGTATATATATATATATATGTATATATGTATGTATATATATATATATATATATATATATATATATATATATATGTATATATGTAAATATATACTTATATATGGGTATAAGTACATAGCATCAGCATTTTTGAGTAAATATTTTATTATAAAAGTGTCAGAATTGTAAATTAATTTTAGATAGTCAATCTACACTCGATAATCTGCAGTTTCTATTTTTATTTCGCGATTCTTGTCTCGCTCGTCGCGAACGTGCAGGAATTTCGTTAGTTCGAACACACTTTACTATATAACAAAATAACTAAAGAGATTGTTTTGCAGACGTTGCTCTTGTGCCTGCATATTTCTAACAAAATCGTATACATATATATACTGAAATGATTAAGAGATTTGATTAAAACCGAAATAATGATAAAAAAATATAAATTTTTTGCTTATTTTATTTGATTTATACTTTTGAAATTTTGTCCCCAACTACTTAACAACTAAAACATTCAAGTAAGATTCTTAAGAAATAGAAACTGCTAATATATAATTGAAAATAATCAGAAAAGATCTTATTTTCATGTAATTATACAGCAGAAAATAATACTTTTAAGGAAGTTTAAAATATTCCTGTTTTGATTTTATATTTAGTAGAAATAAGAAAATTACTTTTTTTTCATTGCAATATATGTAAATATTGCAATGAAGAAGATTTGGTCTATAGATAGTACGTCAGATAACGTATTCTAGAAACCCCTCTTCAGCTATGTATATGTTTTTTATTTTTTTAAATGAGACGTTGTTTTATTAAAAATTTCGTTGTGAATTTCACACAAATTTTTCAACATCTATTTATGGAATAAGGCACCTAAAGAAGAGAAAACACATAACAACTTTTATTTATAGTCTAAATTACAAAGAAAAAATAAATGTAACAAATGTTTTAATTGCATTTGTACTAATAAACAATTTGTGAACATATACCTTTATAAAGAGAAACTTTCAACAATCCATAAAAGATTATTCTTCATAGGAAAGTCTGAATGCCTTGAAACTCATTTATTCCATTTCAAGTCTCACTTTCCGTCAAAGCATCCTTCTAGTTGAGAAAAGATTGCTTTTACAGATGGAAGTACATATGAGAAGTATACTGACCTTTGTAATACATTATGTATACATGTATTGACAACTTTCTTCATTAATTTCTTCAGCTTCTGCAATTAGGCACAGGGGTAAAACCTACCCCCATGACAAGAGAAATAAACCATATCTCTTGTCATTTGATTGATAGAAGAATATTTGAGTGTACTTCACTTCGTCACTATAGTTTCACCAATATTGCGAAACATAAGACCTTACTTTGTTCATGAATAGATAATGCTCATAAATTTTGTAGAATCTAACAAAATTGATATCGCCATAATTCCTTAAGAATTGGATTCCTTTGATTTCGATCGAACTCAGTATCTCAGTAATTATTTGTGGCATTTACAAATTAATTTTAAATGATTTACTATGTTCATACATACACGAAAGTAAAAATTTGATGTTAGAGTTGTTTCATGTATATTTTTAGGTAGCATAGATATTATAAGTTTACTTCTATTTTAACATTAACAATACTGGTTTTGCCTAGTTAGTAGATATTAATTCTTACTTACAGTAAATTGAAAATGGTATAAAATAAGAGTTAACTAGACTCCAGAGAAAGTATAAATATAATTAAATGTGGTATAAAATTATGGTGTATTATATTGTCGTTAAAGGAAGCACGTAAAATCCTGGAAATCCCGTAGGTCTTTTACTTGCACTGTATACTAATTACAAATGTCTGTGACATGCGACTTAACTTTATCCAAAAGCATTAGTATCCACTTGAGTGATTAGTTTTTATAATACTTTTGCTTGTTATAAATTGTTACACTATAAATATTTACATTTCTTTGTACATATGAGACGATGATTTTTATTTAAGAGAACTTTTAAGTAGATATTTTGTAATTTGTGAAGATTTCAATTACTCCACATTTATTCCTGTATGCAAAGATAACGATCGTGAATACTTTAAAATGACAGTGCTGCTAATGTTCATTCATATTAAACCTAATGTTTATTAACAGTTAAACCGGTCAACATCGAAACAGGAAAGGGAATGCTTGCTTTGTATAACATGTCCTTTTAAATTAAAAAAATGTCTCGTAGTTCTATATTTACTTCACCTCTAACAATTTCAAGTTACATATTGTATTTTCCTAATATTAACCAACATATAAAGGTCATAGAAAAAGTAACCATATAAGCTATATTTTTCATGTGGATAGGAAAATGGTCTTATCAATTACTATTATTCAGTTGAAAGCTGACTCATATGAGAGATAATTTCTTCCCAATACAGGAAAATGTTAAGTGTACCTGTCCCATATATAAAACGATGACAAATAAACGACTTTGGAGAAGAATTGAATAAAAATGGAAGGTTTCATCATATTTAACTCAAATTTGTCCGCTTTAGTGAAGCATCAGTTTCTGGTTGACGCTTTACTACGAAACAACTCCTGAAGAAGATGAGTGACATGTCACCGAAACGTCGAGACGCCGATTCATTCGAGAACTTCTGTCCAACATCGCGGATAGTCCGAGAATCTAATATTACTCATACTTACAACCGCGAGAACTTTCTTTGGAACATATATTTATATACAACCATGCTCAAATACATATATTAGACACCTTACGAATTTATGTACATACATATATAGTTTATATAGTTTAGTCAAAAGAGAGGTGAGGAAAATAAAACTGTTGTAAAAATTATGTACAAAGTGTTATTTAGTAATATAGTACAATTTATCAATATTTTGTCGCCCCGCCCTTGGCCTTAATGACAGCTCACACTCGTCGAGGCATACTTGCTACTAAATTGTAACACTCTGCCGGTGATATTGCAGCTCAATTTCACGAATTTTTGTTGATAATTCTGCTTTTGACAGGCATTTATGTTCCGTGATCTTAGTTTTTAAGATACGCCACAAATTTTCAATGGGCGACAAATCGGGACTTTGTGGCGGCCAATCCAATACCTCCACTGTGTTTTCCTCGAACCAACGCATTACAGCTCCCGATTTGTGGCAGGGCGCATTATCTTGCTGAAAAATGTATTGTGGAATATCCTAGTCGAATAGTTTTAGCACAGACGGTTCTAATACTTCCTCCAACATGGCTAAATAGCGCTGGCTATTCATCCGTCCATCGCACAGGTACACTTCTCCAACACCGTATAAAGACATACAACCCCAAACTATGATACTACCACCTCCAAATTTTACTGTGGGAATGATACATTGTGGTTCATAAGCTTCCCCTTGCCTACGCCGAACGTATAGCGTCCCAGGTAGTCCCCAAAGCTGCCAGGCAAAAGAAGAAAGTTAGCACTTAGACAGGATTAATTTTGTTTAATGTTACATGTAGACTGAATTGCATACAACGATAAGAATATTAGTCATGAAGATGTACTTACATACCTCGATATTCGATTTATCAGACCAAAGAATCTTTGACCACTTCTCGATTGTCCAATTTTCATATTGTTTGGCCCATAAATACCGCTTCTTTTTATGAGCGTCAGTTAAAAGCGGTTTACGTCGCGCTTTACACCCTCGTAAACCAGCACGCTGGAGACGGCTTCTCACTGTTTGCGCAGAAACTGCTATTGATAACTTCTGGAAATGCAGTAGCACTATTTGGGCGCGTTCCCCTACCGACAACTCGCGTGTTTTAGGCATTTTTCTTCAACAAATAACTGACACAACGTGAAAAAATAGGTTAATCTAATTGATCTCTACCACAAACGCACGTTGCTCACACACTGCTAGAATGACACTAAATTTCTAAAATTCACAATTTCCCCTTTCCACCTATTCTTTTCAATAGGGGATTAACTAGGATATTCAAAAACGCATTTCTGTAAATACCATTAACTATTTTTACGGTTAATTTCCGTCAGACTTGGATAATACCGAGAATAAGGGTTTTTACCTGGGTTTGTATATATACCTGCATTTTTATATATTAACAGCAAAAACCAGGAAAGTGAAGGTCATGTTTTGTATCAGAAAAAATATACTTTCTGTTATTACTCTAAATGAATAAAAAAATATTATAAAAATATATAAACAGCAAGAATCAATAAGATACATTACAATCAAAAATAATTAAAATTTTTTTAAAATAATATTAGCGATATGCACATATACTTACTTACTTACTTAATCCTATAGACTCTTACACCTTTCGGTGTCGAGTCATGCTGGAGTCGAGTCCTCCGCTTCCTCTCTCCATATCTCCCTCCACTTTCCTCTGTTGCTCGCCAAAGCCTGTATGTTCTCCCATCCTACTCCCCTCTTCCCAGCTGCCGCCCGCACTTCATCCCTCCACGTTCTTCTCGGTCTACCCCTCTTCCTCTTTCCAATCTCCCTGGCCTCAAACACCTGCCTAATCAAGCTCTCCTCGCCCCTTCTCATTATATGACCCAACCACCTTAGCTGACCCTGTTCTATCGTCGTTTCTATTGGGATTATGTTTAAATTTTCCCTAAATACCTGGTTCCTAATTTCATCCATCCTCGTTTTCCCCTCTATTTTTCTCAGGAATCTCATCTCTGTGCTTGTAAGTCTACTCCTCTGCCTCTGTGTTGTTGTCCAAGATTCGCACGCGTATGTCATTGTCGGTTTTACAACTTTTCTAACTATTTCCGCTTTTACCTGGCTTGGTATTTCCTTCTTGCTTAGGAAGCTGTTCTTTATGCTGTTATATAACCTACCGGTCTTTGCTATTCTTTCATTTATTTCGTCGTCCAGGGTTCCTTCCTTGTTTATTACCACGCCTAAGTATGTGAATCTATCCACCTGCTCTATTATCTCGCTATCTATCTGTATCATGTGCTTCTCCTTCCGTGCTCCAATTATCATTGTTTTAGTTTTCTGTTTATTTTTTTTTGATATTTAGTTTCTTCAGTTCTTCGTTAATAATAGTAACATTTCTTTGCAGCTGTTTCTCTGTTCTCCCTATTCTCACCATGTCATCCGCATAACATAGTTCCGTCAAGCGTATACATTTTAATCTCCAGTATCCAACTGGATATACTTCCAGTCTACCTCTACTCTGTTTAATTGCTTCATCTAGAACCAAGTTAAAAAGTAATGGGCTCAGAATGCATCCCTGTCTCAGTCCAATTTTGTTAGCAAATGATTTGGATTTTTCATTTCTTATTCTTATGTAACTCTCGGGTTTTTCGTAGAGGCTTTGTATGTTTTGTATTAGCCCCCTTTCTATTCCTCTACTCCTTAATATTCTCCAAACATCTTCTCTTCTCACTCTGTCAAATGCCTTTTCCATGTCAATAAAACAGGCATGTATCCGTCCTCCAGATCTAACCCTGACAATAGCCTGAGAACAAATATCTGGTCGTTTGTTCCTCTTTCCTTTCTAAATCCACTTTGGCTCTCCTCCAGCTCGTTCTCTAAACTACTTCTAAGTCTCTGCTCCAATATTCTGGTATATATTTTTCCGACCACGCTACCAAGCGTTATACCTCTAAAGTTTGCACAGTTCATGCTATTGCCCTTTTTGTATATTGGTGTTATAATGCCTATCTGCTAATCTGAAGGCACTTTATGTTCCATTCTTGCCTGATTCATAATTTCCAAAAGTTCTTGTCTTCTCTCCTGGTTCATATATTTTATCATCTCTGTCGTGATTTCATCATGTCCCGGTGCTGTACCCATCTTCATCCTCCGTATTGCTTCTGTTAATTCTTCCTCCCTTATTCTTTCTGTCTGTCCACTCTCTTCCTGTGTCATCTTTTGCTGTTCCTTATTTTGGTAATCTCTCAGAACGTCTGTTTCGTCCTCCTCCAATAGTTCCTCGAAGTATTCCCTCCATCTTCCCATAATATCCTCTTCTTTAGTAAGTACTTTTCCACTTCTATCCCTCACATTCCTCAGCATAT
This sequence comes from Dermolepida albohirtum, assembly GCA_031893035.1. Taxonomy (NCBI): domain Eukaryota; kingdom Metazoa; phylum Arthropoda; class Insecta; order Coleoptera; family Scarabaeidae; genus Dermolepida; species Dermolepida albohirtum. The sequence goes on along the minus strand of JAVIWB010001446.1, from coordinate 209,291 downwards.
TCGCTCTCGGCCTTCTCATTTGTTTAAGTGCATTGTAAAACAGCTTCTGATTTTCTTTAAACGCTTTTGTTAGTTTGTTGCCGAAGTCTATCCGTGTTTTTTCTTTACTCTCCTTTATCGCCTTTTTAGCTTCTATCCGTTTCCGCTTGTATTCGTCATAGTTTTTCTGCGATCCATCTGTCAGGTATCTCTTCCACATCTGTTTCTTATCTTTCACAATTCTTTGTATTTCTTCTGTCCACCAGGCTGTTCTTTTTCTCGGGCCATTAGTTATTTTTGAAGCCCCACAGCTTTCCTTCGCTGTCCTTATTAAACTTTGTTTGTATTCTAACCATCTCTCTTCTATCTGTTGATATCCTGTTCCCTTTCCTCCATGTATCCTCAGTTGTCTCTGGTATTCCTCTTTAACCTTTTCCTCTCTTAATCTGTAGCTTCTAATCTTTTCCTTGCTTATTCTCCTCTTATCCCCTCCTTGCTCTTCATAACCCATTTTCATATCCATTCTGACCATATAGTGGTCGCTACCTATTTCTGCACCTCTCTTCACTTTTATGTTCTTTACCAGGTTTCACATCCTCTTACTGACCAGATAGTAGTCTATAATTGAGCGTTCCCCTCTACTCCTGACTTCCCTTGTGTATTTGTGCACATCTTTATGTTTAAATTTAGAATTTCCTATTATTAGATCATTTTCCATATTCAAGTTAATGATTCGTGTCCCATTATCATTCAGTATATCTTCCCCCTTCCGGCCCAGCCACCTTTCTATTCCTTGATTATTTCTTCCCACTCTACCAATTAGGTCTCCCATTACCACTATATTATTATTCTCTGTGTTATCTATTGTCTCTTGTAGTTTTTCAAAAAATAAGTTTTTCTCTTCATTTAATGCATTTCCGCTTGGTGCATAAGTTACTATAAAATAGTACTTTTCTTGTTTGTGTAACATTTCCAGTTCCATAATTCTTTCATTCACCATTTTAACATCTATAATGCTGTTTTTATAGTTTGGGCTTACTATTATCGCTACCCCCGCTTTTGCTGCTGTCGTTTCATCCACTCCTGACCACCACATCCAGCAGCCCTCATTTATCTCTACCATACCCCTTTCCTTCTTCTTCGTTTCTGTTGCCCCCAATATATCAACTTTCATTTTCCTCATCTCTCCCACCATCTCTGTCTCCTTACCCGCAATACCCCTAACGTTCCATATCCCTAACGACGTTCCCTCTCTTCTTTTCAGTTTCCCTTCCATCATCTTTTCTCGTGTCATGTTCTCTCTCTTCATTCCACCTCCATTCGTTCTGCTTATTCGTCCCATATTCCCCGTCCCCGTGTTCGTCATAGCTCCCCACCCCCCGATATCTACATCTCCACTCCCCTCCCTCATCTCCACTTTCTTCACCCTACTCGGGTCAGTGTTTCTATTTTTGCTATCGCCACCCAACTCATATCCTCTTATCTTTGCCATGTTCGTCTTTGTTACTCCGTTCTTTCCTGGGCCTCTTAGTTTTTTGTGTTTTCTGCATTTTTACTTCTAGTGTCTCTCTCGTATTCCCCGAGAGCTCCCTTCTTTCTATCCCACTTGTATTCTTTACCCTCAATCGTAATTTTCTGATATCCTATCTTTACCCTTTTTCCCTCACTCCTTTCCCTGTCCCCCCTCTGTCTCAGTTTCCTCTGTATTTCCTGTTCCTCTCTCGTTAACTCATTACTTATATATATTTTTTCTTTCATTTGCCTCAGTTTCTGCTTATTCTGCATCACTGCCTCCTTGTCCTCAATGCTCTTCAATCTAATCTTATAAACCGTCTCCCCCATCCTTATCACTTCCTCTATCCCCACATTCACATCCATTGCGTCTTTCATGAGTTTTTCCAATTCCATTTTTCTACCTCGCCTATCTTCCGTTAACATCTTTCCTGTAATGATTACATTCTTCCTTGCGGCCATTTTTTCCAATCTGTTCATTCTTATCTCCATATCACAAACTTTCCCTATTGGTTCTTCATTTTCTTCCCTCAATTTTTCATTTTCTCTTCTTAATTCGCGTAATTCCTCTTGATACTCCCTCTGATTTTCCTTTATTTCCTTTATATCTCTCATCATTTCCCGCATCATGTCAGCCAGGTTCTTCTCCCCTTCTCTTTCCCTTTGCAGTGTTTTCCCCTTTTCTTACTTCTCCTAAGCATTTCCCCCGCTTCCTCATCCCCATCTCTTACCCTCTTCCTTCCCGCGTCCTCCGACAAGTATTCTTCGCCGTCCATAGTCCCGCTATGTGCCAGCCCTGTAACCCCGTATTTTTATTTATTTACGACTGTGCCTCGTATTTATATCCACCAACATTCAATCCACAAAAATACAAACACGCACAAGAACCACACACAGAACCGTATATATCAATGTTTTTGTCTCTCCAGTAAAAACTATTTATTTACTCTGTTTTTGTATGACCTTCTCTCCACGTCGTAGGTCAATATTTCATTCCAGCGCGTTTGATACTTTGTATATTACGTATTTGCAACTACTGCTTCCACTCCACGCCCTTCTTAGCGGTGATGCACATATAATGTTTTTTAATTTAGTTAAATTTGTTATAAATTTAAACCATATAAAATCATTTAAAAAGGTGTTTTAATCATTATATTCGTTTTGGCTTGTTACATGTAAAAATTGATCTTGTGTTGTAAATGGGTACGGAAAGTCTAAGTTGATGCAACGAGTCAGGATTATCTCTCCAAATAACTCCGAAACAAACCTAGAACTCTATGCTCTCACCTAACGAAAAGAGATAAGAATAGAGCTATCGTCCGATAAACGGTAGACATAGGTTTGAATCTTATTTGAAGCAGGAACGTTTTCCTAAAACTTTCTGCAATTGTAATAAGAAAAAGTTGTTTTCTTGTATTAGTGATAACTTTAGATTCTTAAATCTAAACAATTTCTTTTTCTTGAAGTCTCGTTTTCTACATCTTTCTCTTAAACTAAACTATGTTCATCAAAATGTTTTGTATTTTATTATTATAATTATTATTATGTACTTTTGTTAATCGGCTCCCCAAATAAATCTGTCTATTTCTCTAACAGTCAGGTTACCATAGAATAAGTCCTGTATACTAATTCATTTTACATTCGGTTGCCAGTTCTAGATGCCTATACTAGTGGAAGAATGGTTAATTTTAATTTAAATTCTGATTATGATAATTTTTACGAGTATTTAGTCAACAATACTATCTGTGCTCTTAGCAATTTATACTTTATTTGAAATTTTTTCTAAAACGTTTGCAAAAAATACAAGTTTTCAAGAAAGGAAAGTATATAGAATAATTGTTTTTATTATCAAATTCCCACATCTTTAAAATTTTTCAAACAATTACAACTACCACAAAATTGAAGAATGCGAACTACTTAATGAGCAACAAGTAGAAGTTATATGTTCTTGAAGTTTTTAAATGTAGTATTTAAAATACAAACGATCTGAAAATCAACTAATATTACCTGACCTTGTACATCTACAAAATTTAATTAGTGTCTGGTTTAAGTGCACCTAAAGACATTTAAATTTGAGAAAGTTGCTGCGATGAAACAACCTGAATGTTTGTTTTAACCCCGTTATATGCTGAGCTGTAGAGCTTGCCACAATCAAACAAGTCTTGATCGATTTATATTATACTCATTCTTACTAAAATGTAAAAAAATTCTTTATCCTAATCCTTATTCTGCCTCTTATTGAAATAAGACTTTTCATGTACATATATGGCTGAACATAAAATTACAACTATCTTCTGGATTGAAGTAATGCATCTTTTACAGATTATATTAATGTTTCATACTTACAGAATGGTATTAATTTTATTGTGTGCCAATAAAAAACAAAATGAATTGATAGTTTTGTAATTCCGTGAGTTTGAACAAATATGATCAAATATATGTATTTATGACAAGCAACATAAATGCGGAGATTATAGATATCATTTGCATCTCCTTGTGTTTTTGCTGTTTGACTTTGGAAGACGTTATCATTGCTTAAATGTAGTTACTTTAATATTAGTTATATTTTTGCTTAATATTTAAATTAATTAACAGCAATTACCTTTTAAATAAAGAAAGGACATTTTTGTAGCCATTTACTTGTAAGCTACAATTTCTGTATTATTTTATATGACATTAAGAAAAAATATCATATTACATTACTCAAAAAATTTAATTATTGCAGAGTTGTGTGTATATTACTGTCTTTGCATGTTTGCTTTTTTAAACAAGTGCGCTTGCTTAAATGAAAAAGACATGCACTGCCAACGATGTTATCAACATAATACGTAATGCTTCAAACACAACGTCATTACAATAGGATATTAACAATTTCCAGTTCAATTACCGTAACTCCAAATAACCCAAGGACATTTTTCATAAACGTAAAACTATCTACTACCTTCAAATTAACATAAAATATTGTACCAATTAATATTAGTCAACACAATAGTTATATTTTTGTGGAATAGAATACCCTGTTGAACATTCTATTGGGTGCAAAGTACTTCATGAAAATTTTAAAAAATTTTCAATATCCGATTATTTCCTAAAAGAAACAGCGGAAACAATTCCACATAAAATTTTTAAATCACTCCCAATATTGTTAATAAACATCAGTAACAATGAGCATTTGATTTCCATGAGGCATCTGCCAAATTTATTGTTACAACACACTTTTTCTATTTTTGAGACACGAAATAAGATTTGAAAAGTTCAGTAACGAGAATAATCCACTAAATTCAATTCGGTCAAAAACTGTTTGAAAACTGACGTAATTACACATCATTTTTTCTTTGTTTGTATATATAGTTTATAGTTTAGCAAACTGCTAAATAGCCTCGTAGAATTATATACGTAGCAAATAAAACAAAAGTTATCATCAGAAGTATTAATATTATATAGAGGAAGATATAAATGTCATCATCAATAACATATTGTTAGTTTCTAAAGTAATATAATATATATGTATAGTATGTATATAATATTTTTTAAATTCCCATTTGAAATAAGAAGATTGAATTGATTCGCGATATATGTACTTAATAAAGCTTATATTTATACTTATTAGCAATATATACACATATTGTTAAAATTTTTACTTATTTTTTCTTGTTAATTGCTGCACACAATTTTGTTCCAATGTGCATTTTTAAAATTCTCAGGTTATTATATTTTATACAATGTGTAATGAAATTATGAACAAAATAACAGGTAGTTATAATTGTGAAGAGTTGTTCCATGGGGTTTATGTTGGACAAACAGAAAGATCTTTCAACAAACGCATATTAGAACAAAATACAATCAATATTTCATTCATAAATAAAGGAGCGGTTTCTTTCACCAATTATTGTATTAACTAGAATTAATTTTAATTAAATTTACTAGAGCCTTTAGAAATTAATAAATATAAAAAATCTGCTTAATAAACGAACAAGTATATGTAAACCACTTATCCGTACTGTGTCTATTTATGTAATAAAGAGAAGGTGTTTTCCGCACAATTTTAATTTATTGTCATCTAGGACATACGTCTTGCACATTGCAAGTAATATGGTAACCTTAAAGTTTTACGATGTATGTATGTACATATGTCTTAACGGACATTGTAAAGTAAATTAAAACTTAGGTTAGTTTACATTCCACACCTGAAGAAGTCACTGTGTGGCGAAAAATCGTTATGTGCACCAATAATAATAATTACAAAACAATGGTGAACATTTGATATTTGATATTTGGATCGAATTCACTAAACTTAATTTTCGCTTTATGATCATTGAAACGCATTTAAATAGTCGAATAAACTTACATGAAGTAGAAAAAGCTCTACATATTTCATATGAATCAGTGTTTCGATTTTACACCCTGAACTATGTATGAAAAAAATATGTGCCGCATTTGTTGTCTGTAGACCATAAAAGCGAAAAAGAACGTATTTCAGCCCTCAATTTAAAAAAGTTCAGACATGACTCGAAAGACTTTTGGCACGAAATAATAGCAACTAATAAAATCTAAATACACCTTCGTACACCTGAAATGAAACAACAATTGAACTAACTTAGACTTTCTCCATTTCACATAGAAATGAAATTTCTATTGAAATGTCTACCAAGTTTGATCCAAATTGGCAAGTTCTGATTAGTACGAGGGTAGCTTGACAAGTAGTGAGATTGGAAAAGAAAAACGAATTTTTTAAATACAAAATAATTTTTATTTTTCAATATATTCTCCTAAAAGAGCAATACATTTATTCCAACGGTGCTCCAATGCCCTTATGCCATCTCTAAAATGCGATTCCGGAAGGCTTGCAAAATACTCATTTACGAAGATGATAAGCTCGTCGTTAGACGAAAATTTCTGTCCACCTAGTGCCGTTTTCAATTTTGAAGAAAGGTGAAAAACGGAAGGGGCTGGATTTGACGAATAAGGCGCATGCGGTACTAATGGGAAATGCAACTCGTGGATTTTGGTCATCGCGACTGTGCTGGTATGCGAGGGAGCGTTGTCTTGATGAAACAGAATCTTTTTCTTTGCCATTCCTGGCCGTTCAGAACGAATCTCAACATTTAATTTTTGTAGAAGTTCTGCATAATATTGTCCGTTTATTGGGGCACCTTTCTGAAGGTAATCAATGAGCAAAATGCCCTTTGAATCCCAAAAAATTGATGTCATCACCTTGTTTGCCGATAAAGTGGTTTTCGCTTTCTTTGGAGGAGCAGAACCACGTTCTAACCATTGTTTCGACTGTTGTTTAATTTCGGGTGTACTATAGTGTATCCAAATTTCATCGCAAGTAACAAATCGCCTACAAAAATCAACCGGATTCCGCTTATAAAAGTCCAAACACGCGCAAACGAGTGAACTTTTGATCAGTCGTAAGCAATCGTGGCATCCATCTTGCCGAAAGCTTGGAAAGCTCCAATTCTTTCGTTAAAATGTGGTTTACGCGTTCTGTTGAAATGTTTACTATGTCTACTATCTCTCTCACTTTGAGTCGTCGATCTTGCGTAATAATATAATGGATTTTTATAATCATTTCCTTAGAAGTCACGATTTTGGGTGCTCCAGAGCGCGCTTCATCAACACAGCTTGTTCTACCACGTTTAAATTCCTTTACCCATCTACTTATTGTGGCGGATGATGGAGCAGATTCACCAAATGTTTCCCGTAACTCATCTTTTATTTCGGTAGCTTTGATACCCTTAATTACGAAGTATTTAATCACCGCACGATACTCTGCTTTTTCCATTTTAACAAAACGACGTGTTGCTTCTTTTTCAATCAGCTGTCAAAAGTAAACTAATCAACCAATTTGTCTAAATATCGGAATGTAAACATATAAATAGGCAACCTAAATTACAGTGCACCTATGTGTCATTCTCACTACTTATCAAACTATCCTCGTACCGCTCCTTCTATGTCAATGGCATACCCAAAAGAAGTAAGTTGACTATTACAAATGAATCTATGGTCAATTAACTCAAATATTGACATTACGATTACTGCAAGTATTCTAACAATATATAAATATATACACAATATATTTTCATATGTATAAATTTTGTCTATATATTGTGTATATACTCGTTACTACGAGGACAGATCAGTAATTAGTCAGTTTAGAGAAGAAAACGTAAATGTTTTGGAAAAACATATTTTAGTTTTCAACGTATTCTCCTTGTAACTAATTACATTTAGCTCAGCGATATCTAAATCTTTTTAATTCTTCAGAAAAATAAGCTTTATCAAACTGCTCCAAATATGTATTATTTCAAATATATATTATCTCATTCGATCCAAATCACTTGCCCCTGAGACAAGGTTGTGAAATGGAGAAAGTCTAAGTTAGTTCAATTGTTGTTTCATTTCAGGTGTACGAAGGTGTATTTAGATTTTATTAGTTGCTATTATTTCGTGCCAAAAGTCTTTTGGAATCATGTCTGAGCTTTTGTAAATTGAGGGGTGGAATACGTTCTTTTTCGCTTTTATGGTCTATGGTCGTTTATTTACTTAGATATTAGGTTTTTGAACATGTGTTTGCTAAATATAAAATGCAACATTTTTGTTGTTTTAACCTTCATGAAGTTTCAAAATAAGATTTTCTCATTAATTTAGTTATTTCTCTCATATTATCATAAATAACCAAGTATTATTCGTTAATGTTATTAATCAATAACATTAACGTTCTATCTATCTAAGTAAATAAATGTAATATTGTGTTAGTTAATACATAAACAATTGTATAAAAAAATAAAGTCAGCACTGTAGTGCTGCGCCTTTATATACTAACCGTTACTATATATAATATTATATATTTATACATATGTACTGACTGTTAACCGTTGCTAGCTAATTAAATTAATTAATACTTAATATATACATTGTCTTTTACATAGGAATGCAAATAAAATAAATATTGCTTCGTTAAATTCTATCTATGATATATTGTACATTATAGACCAGTTATTATTTCATTCAAAATTGCTATTGTATTTCGTATATAGATTCCAGTAATTTTATTCAATCAAGTTACCAATCTTGAATATCAATGATTTATTGTTTCGGAAGGAAGTACTTTTACTTTTATACATAAAACATAAATATGTATATACATTTCAGTCAAGTCGGATATACATATGTACATATATCTCACTACTTTAGGTCAAACCGGAAAAGTGTACGTGTGTATAATCCAGATAGGAAAGTAATGTGCGGGAATTTATATAGTTTTCAATTTGTTTATGAAGTAGTAAGGATGAACAAAATAGGTAACACAATATATCATTTTATGCTGCTGATGCAGATATGGCTCTAAAATTTTATGTAATTATTGCACAAATTATAGTAACGTAAATTAGGAAAAAATAAATATAAAAATCCTTGCAATAAATATGCCGTGTTTTTATTCTCGAGTCCTGAAAAGGCCTATTATCTGTACCCACTTGCGAGAATTTTTGAATTGCTCTGTTCAGATGTATGTAGGTATTAAATATCATCAGAATAACGAAATCAGCAATATCGATTTGATAAAAACATAATTTTAGAAACTTGCAGCTGAATAAGCAGAAACTAAATACCAAATCTTATAATATATGTATACCCATTAAAGACGTATTTTTATAAAAAAATAAGTTATTAAAATGTTTTATTATAATTTTTTATCTTTTCACAATTCTTAATTAACGTAACAGTAGTCTATATGTCTGTATAAGCAATTTTAATTTTATTTGTTAATTCTTTCACATTTCTAAACAGAAAAAAGTAGTCTAAAAAGTTAATTCCAGAAGAATGCGGTATCATCAGAAGTACCTATTTAGGAAGGAAGAAAGCACCACAAAAAAGCTGCAAAATATTCACTTTCCCTCCCATCCGAATGTTCGACAATCGGTAATGAGATTGGGTGTGGGATTGGTAATAGAGTTTGTGCAGAAAAACTCTATTAATCAGTCCACTGAATGCGCCAGAAAATATTCAGCTTTTGGATTTTTTTTGGATTTTAGCGCTTTATAAAGGAAAACGGCTAATATATATTCTTCATAAATAAAAATAAACATAACACAGCCATATTGTACCCTTTATCTATTTCTGGTCTTATGCAATTTCCTTTTTTCAAGTGACCAATTTCTATTAAAATATTTTATATAAAAACAAGTGATTTTCTTCGAGTTGACATCGGTTAAAAAGATAACAGCGCAGAATTGTTGTGCCCTATGTAACTCAAGGATTGTCCCTTTACTAAAATATTCCTCAAGAATCGAATAAAATTTCAAGATACGCAAAGTTTAAAATTTGGTAATGTACAGAATAGTATAATAGTTAACAATTTTCTTATTAAAATTTCCTCTAATTAGTCAGATCATGTCATCTAGCGGATGGATGATAATCAGAATTTTTGAGTCTCTGAAAATGCCTACTAAAAAGAGATTTAGTAAATTATTTCTGTAATTTTAATTGTAATGATAGAAAAATTAATTTTTTCCAATTAATGAAATTTATTCGGAGAAATTTAACTTGGGCAATTAATTTTACCAACAGAATTTTATGTCTTAATCGAATTATCCACTAGTTCTATTTTGACCCTGATAGCGTTGGATCATGCTTTTTTCTATCTTGAAGCGTCCAAAAGACTTGAATTACATTCTAGTGTAAACAGTAAATGTGAGCTGAAAGTGTAAGGTAATAGAGTAAATAGTATCATTCTCAAATATTATAAAAGACATGATCCAACTATATCAGAGTCAAAATAGGACTAGTGTGTGATTACATTAACACATAAAATTATGTTCGTAAAATTAATTGTCCAAAGGAAAATTCTTTTGAATAAATTTTATTAATTTGAAAAAATTAGTTTTTCTATCATTACAATTAAACTTACAAAAATAATTTATTAAATCTCTTTTTAGTAGGCATATTCAGTGGCACAAAAATTCTAGTCACAAAAAGTTAAGATAATAAAAGAACTCTAAGCCATCATTATAATGAACTGCGCTAGAAAGTTTCATTAAATATTTTCTAGTCATCTACTAACACAGAAATACAACACGATTAGATGAAACCTAAAAATATGTTTAGTATATGCAATAATAACGTGTTTTCGAAAACGCTTCTTAAATAAATTAACAAGTAACTCCAAACTAAGCGAGGGTCCCATAAATATAGTTTGGTTATTTATAAATCCAAATACGCAAAACAACTGATCATATCATTAAACATTTCAAATTATTTACGAACATTATGAGACAAAACATCTCTTTATAATAGCAAAAAAATACGAAATACGCAAACATTGCGTACGGGCAACAGGAAATTAAGGCTAGTGTCGGCAAAAATTCGTATGAAGTTTGGAAATCGTGAAGAACGGATTCACATATAAAACGTTACAGATACTAGATAATTAGCATAATATAATTATTTAAATATTCAATAATAAACTATTTTGTTAAGCTTTTGATACACACAAAACATAGTTATAAGCATTTCCTAACATACAACATTCTTTGCCTCTCTATAAAATTTATAAAAAATAAAACTTATATGTAATAAAATATTTGCACCAATGTATTTCTAACATGTAGGTCAATTTTCGAGTTTATGTTTCAATTTAATTTATCAATTTTACGCTTTATAAAATAACAGTTCTAACGTGATAGTTGTGAAAATATGCATACTATGAAATTCTATAACAATATTTTGAGAAAAGTGCACATGAAGTCAAAATACTCCTTTCTTTTCCGTGGCTTTAATATGATGATTATGTGCTAACTCGTATCTACAAAAAATGTTACCAAAATTAATTTTAACAAGTACTTTTACCCTGAGTACTAAATATAGGACTTCCTTTATTATTAGTTATTTATTTTTTGTTTAAATTTTTTTTAACAATCTAAACAATATTTTTCTTATTGTAAAATATATTTTTAGATATTGTTAATATTTGTTAGTAACATAAATATGGTCGACAAAATTATAACATTAGCATCAACCAACAAACATTCTCAAAATATAATTTCTTCTTTTGCTCATTCTTTTGTAAAAGGAAATAAAATTCTTAGTATATTAATTAAACAATCTAACTAATGTTCAATTAATAATGTTAACTGTAAAATACATATAAATTTAAAGATTTATTGTTACAAATACTCTTTTTGTTAGTTCTTAATGTAATTGTCCTGTGCTCAGCTTCGAAATATTTCTCATATGCATTACCAGGTACAAATCTTTGATACCATTGTACAGCTGGTTTATCATAATATACTTCGACGATAGTACATGTATAAATTTGTATGCAGTTCATTAATTTTTGAGTTATATTTTCATCTATGTCTTTCATCGTTATCTATGTTATCCGTTTTATATTGTTTAAAAAATATATAAAAACAGCTAAAATTTGTATTGTAATAGAGTTATTTTTCCTTTCAAATTTTAGCTTACTGACACGTCGCATAAAAACAAATACAATAATGAATTAAAACCTTAATGTAGATAACAACTGGAGATAGTATTTTTTAAAATAGTTTTTGTTAAATATCGTGAAAGAATTTTAGTTAATCAAATTTATATCAAATGAGCTTTATACTAATTGTACTTTTTTATTATAATAATTGTTTATTGATTTTATGTAATTTCTATTTCCTACACCAGGGCGCAGGTAATTTTTTGATTAGCAAGTACAAAAATACGTATTTCGGTTGGTATTAAATTATCCAAGTAACGTTGATTTACTCGTAAAGGTATTATAATTATAATGCTACCCAATAATATTTACGCAAAAATAAAAACACATAGATTCACAAAATTCTATATCTTTAATTAAAATTGGTATTGTGGCCACAGAATCTTGGAATTATTAAGAGAGCAGCTACAGGGGATAGCTCTACTTCATTTGAAAGGAAATTCATGTGATTTACTTGAATACAAAAGTAAATATCCAAGTTTGTGATTTATGGTTCCCTTTTTGGTATTAATATTCACTCTAAAATTTTTACTAATATATATTAGTATTATCGGTAACAATAACTGCTTTATCAAGTATAGTTTTATATAGTACTTGATTTTGGTCAGATTATATATTATTTTTAGGTATAACACTATCCCAGATTCAGCGTTATGATGCTAGTAATATGTTTACAGTAACCTGGCGCGCACACTGTTTTAAACTTATCCGATGAACTCACACAAGCCAAATAGCTTATAGTACTTATAATATCTTTAAAATGTCTTACTTTTTCTTTAAATAAATGTGTCGATATGCTATTAATTTTTTGTAGTGTTATAAAAATTCTCGTTATGGATTTACTATAATACCATATATATATATATTCGTATTTCGAAGTTAAAATAGAAACAGACTCGTTTCCATTAAATTTAAAATATTAATAGTGTAGCAAACGCTAGAACAAAAGAAATGCAAATAAATGTCTTTGTTTGTGTTGAACCGCATCCACGTATTTTAATTAGAACTGCAGCGGACGAAATTTGAATGGGCGAATCAACAGTACAAATGATCCTAAAACATATGTTTTTAAGACTGATTCGTAATATGGCCTACAAATTTCAAAATTACACTAGAACACATTACGATTTAAGTAATGTTGCAAATCTCCAATAAAATTTTGTGGTGTAACGTGTCATAAATTCATCAAAAGTTTTGAAAAAAAAATTAAATAACGAACAGATTGTAAATAATAATGAGCAATAAACCTCAAATAGCAAATAATATAATATTTTAGCTAAAATTCTATATAAGAAGGCTTTTCCAAATACCTACAGAAAAATATTTACTAATAAACATAAATTAATTACTTAGAAAACGGATTTTTTTTAGTAATCATTTAACGAGTAAAATTGTGAATATTATATAGAAAACGTGCTACATAAGCCAAATTTATTAGAATTTATAGAAATTAAAAAATTTAGAAAACCAAACAGTCTTAAATTCACTCTCATAAAATCTGTTCATGTAATTTATAACAAAAAATTTTCAATTTCACAGTTTCAACTTATATGTTTTTTATACATTGTTTAAAATATTATGCCCTTGTTGTCTTACTCCTGCAATAAAATCCCGTATACCTAGCTTTATATATTGGGTTGGCAACTAAGTACTTTCGGTTGTGTAGTATAAAATAAAACACTTTTTTTTTAAACAAAGAATAGTTTTTAATCAATTATATATTTTCCATTTTGCTCAATGACCTTTTGCCATCTTTCTTTCAGCTGCATGATTCCGCGCTCATAAAATTTCTGGTCCTTATCAGCAAAAAACTGAACCAGGTGCGAGTGAAGGTCATCGTCAATTGTGAAAGTTTTACCATTCAAAGAATTCTGCAAACTTCGAAATAAATGGTAATCAGATGGTGCTAGATCAGGGCTGTATGAGGGATGTGGCATCACTTCCCAGTCAAGCTCCAATAGTTTCCCACGAGTTGCCAAAGATGTGCGAGGCCTTGCATTATCTTGGTGGAAAACTACACCTTTCCGATTTGACAATTCTGGCCGGTTTTCTTTGATTGCTTCATCCAGCTTTATTAATTGTTAACATTAACAATAGAATTGATCGTTTGGTTCCTTGGAAGCAGCTCAAAAAACACAACACCTTTGTATCCCACGAAACCGACAGCATGATCTTTTTTGGATGCAATTCAGCTTTCGATGTGGTTTGAGCTGGTTTATCGTGTTTGCTCCATGATCGTTTTCGAACTATGTTACTGTACAGGACCCATTTTTCATCACCAGTGATGATTCTTTTTAAGAAATGGTCGGTTTCATTTCGTCTAAGGTGCATATGGCAAAAGTTGATTCTTTGTGTTAAATTTCTTTCAATTCGTGAGGCACCCAAATATCAAGCTTCTTAACTAGTCCAAGACATTTTAAATGTTTTTCAATTGTTGTGTGCGATACATGTAGCCTCTCCGCAACCTCTCGAACAGTTATATGACGATCCTCTTCAATTATGAGTTTGATTTGGTCATCATCAACTTCAGTAGGCCGACCAGAACGTTGCTGATCTTTGAGGGAAAAATCTCCAGAACGGAATTTTTTTATACCAATTCCGACACGTGAGCTCTGTTAAGCAATTAGCACCATAAACTTCACATATCTTTTTGTGAGCCGCAGCAGCTTTGCTTTCCTTTACGGAAATAAAATAGTAAAATATGTCGAAAATGTTCGTTTCTGCACTCCATTTAAAATTAACCCACAACTAATAGCTTTAATAAAAATCGCGCACTACTTGCTTCTGAAGTTACGTCAATGTGACTAGTATCACGCGACAAACGGTAAAGTACAGCACTAACAAAAGTTATACAAAAAATAAAGCAACGCTCTCTATCAGTAAAAACCGAAAGTACTTAGCTGCCAACCCAATACATTCACACATGACTTATTTATGACATTCCTAATTTAACATTATTAATTTTAAATCAAAATGTCAAAGTTATTAGAAAGTGTTAAGTATTATAATCAAATTTAGGGACAGGATAGCATGCTTAATATATTAAACAAATGTACTTAGCTGCCAACCCAATACATTCACACATGACTTATTTATGACATTCCTAATTTAACATTATTAATTTTAAATCAAAATGTCAAAGTTATTAGAAAGTGTTAAGTATTATAATCAAATTTAGGGACAGGATAGCATGCTTAATATATTAAACAAATGTACAGTTTCAAGTGTAAATAATGCGAGAAAAAGATACAAGCGTTAAGAAAAGCTTACGACGACCGAAAACGTCAAATTAATAATTAGATGAAATTTTTTTTGATTATTTAAGAGAAAACTTATTTAATCACTGAAGGTTGATATATAACCCCTTGCCACATTAATTTTCGTATTCTGTATACGTATTTCGGCAACTAAGTTGTCATCATCAGCAGATAATTAAAAAGTGTCGCACCTGGTAAACTACGGCGAAAAATACCCGTACGAAAACGAACTCCGTACGCGATCCGTACTGTTGAGAACCAAAATGTACATTGTATAATCATTTCACAAGATTTTTAAAAATTGTTTTACTTAAACTAAGATGAATGACATTAAAAAAACACGGACATGACCGATAACTACCTACATGTGATTTATTACACCATCCCTTTTTCTGTCATTTATCGACCGAAAAGAGGTGAGCTGTTCGGACACCCATCGACGTTTAACACATGGTCACTATTCTTCAAAATGTATATACTTTCATACGTATCTAATTCGCGATAATTATACACGTTCTTAATCAAATGCAAGCAATCGGCATTAACATTATGATTACACTCCGACACATGTTTTGCTAAGCTCGATCTTTCCGGCCGAATTTTATATGCGTAATATGTTCTTTATACCGGGTTTCTATCGATCGTTTTGTTTGGCCGATGTATTGTTTACTACAATCTAAACATTCAATGCTGTATATTCCCGATTTCTTGTTATCCTCGACTTTGTCTTTTGCATTTCCTAAAAGGGATTTAATTGAGTTATTGAACCGGAAAATAACTTGAAAAGCGCGCTCTTTAAAAACACTATTTAAATTTTTCGTCAAGCGGTGGAAAGGTAAACAAACTGCTTGTCCCGATTGCTTTGGAGTGACAGACATGTGGTATCCCGGATCGTTTTTCTTATGTTGGCCTTCCTAATTAAACCATTCAATATCTCCGAATCCATTGTATCTCGCGATATTCTTAATAAAGTTCAATTCTTTTTCGTATCTTACTTTTGTTAGTGGGAAGTTAAGCAAGCGATTGATAAGAAAACTGAACGAAGCCATCTTTTGTTGCATGCTATGATTTGAGTCCGCCATGATGAATCTATTGTGTCAATTTCTATTTTAAGATTATTCCTAATAACTAAGGTATCCAAAAAGACAACTTGTCATTGTTTTCTTTTTCTACTGTAGATTTAATTGTCGCAAATTTTGAATTTAACTGTTTGACAAAATCTTCCAAGTTGCATTTATGTGTATTGAAAATTGCGAAAATATCATCAACATACCTAATCCAGATTCTTGGAAAATATTTAGCCTTATGTTTTAATTCAATTTCAAAGTTACTCATAAATAAGTCCGCTATGAATAGAGGCAGACAATTGCCCATTGCAGTTCCCTGTTTTTGTTCATAAAACATCCCTTTAAATTGAAAACAGTTTTGGGACATGCAAAGGTTTGTTAATCTCACGTATTCCTTTATTTTCTCTGGTTCGATCTTATTCTTATTTATAAATTCTTCTAAATATTCTAAGGTTTCTTTTTTCTTGCCTAGTTTATGTATTTCAGGCAAACAATATAGCCTGGAAATCAACGGATTACTTACACTTAATCTGTAATTTTTATTCGGGGTTGTTAACTTTGGACAGTTTTTTAACACGTTTAACACTTGTCTAATTGATGATTCCATTATTCGAAACATTGTTCGAACTCTTTTTTCTGTATGGCTGCGAGCTGCTATACGTTTTTTCTTCACCTCTTCCACGTCATTAAAACGATGCCCTTTCATGTCTCTCTTCATTCGTGGAAACAAAAAGAGTCGCACGGAGCAAGATCAGGTGAGTAGCGGGTGTGGGGCCAAGGAGTTATGATGTTTTTAGCTAAGAACTGGTGAACTGATAAGGCCGTGTGAGCAGGTGCATTGTAATAGTGGAAAAACCATTCCCCTACCTGCCATAAATCGGGTCTCTTTCGTCGCGCACTGTTACGTAGTCTTCTTAGAACTCCAAGTAGAAGCAAAATTTCACAGCCGCACATTGTTCATTGTCCGACATCACAAAAAAGACGAGCAAACGAGAATGCTTATACAAAAAATGCATTGTAACAAGACACAACCTTATTCGGTGAAAGAAGCGACTGCGCCGAACGCAGAACAAATTGCGCCAAGCACCGCCCACAGCGCTGCCACTCCGATTATTTTTGGGCACTGCCTCGTATATATTGGCTGGTGAAACAAATTTTTTTAATAAGCATCTTGATTATTCCGCCTAATTTGATGAAATTTCATTTCTCCCCTTCAGCTGAACGATTTTATTTATTTTTCCAATAAGTTTTAAATACTGACACTAGTATCTTTACAGCCCTTACTTATAATTTCAAACTTCAAATTACGTAACAGCTATTTGATAAAAATGATAATGTTCTACTCTAGAGGTAATTTTGATGGAGCCTATGGTTGATTAACTTAATCACTAAAGTTGATATATAACCCCTTTCCACATTAATTTTCTTATCCTGTATACGTATTTCGACAACTAAGTTGCCATCTTCAGCAGATAGTTAAACAGTGTCACACCTGGAAAACTACGGCAAAATACCCGTACGAAACCCACACGATCCATACAGTTGAAAGCCAAAACGCACACTTTTCCAGGTGTGCACTGTTTAATTATCATCTGATGATGACAACTTAGTCGTCGAAATGCATAATCAGAATATGTGTGGAATGTGGAAATGGGTTATGTGTCAACCTTCAGTGATTTTACTCTACAGCTTTCTAAAATTATGTATTTATTTCCCTCATATTGACGAGTGAACAAGAATCGAAAAATTATTTATTACTATATTCACTGGGATTTAGAATAAAAAGATGTCACAATTAGGTTAAAAGATATGTCTTTTACAAAAAATAAAATACCTACTGTAGAATAGATGTCAAGTAATTAATTCCTAGTTATAGTAGCATATAATAGCATATATCGTACGTAACGGGATGTTCGTAATTGTATGTTGAACTGCGCGTTTATGTAAATAGTGTCCTTTAAAAATTAATGAATGAATTATTTCTTCTTCTTCTTCTGTTATATTTAATATGTGAAACATTCGTGGCCTATAAAAAATCACCAATACTAATACAAGTTTAATAGGAATTAGGATACTTAGTTATATAGTAATTACAAAATATGTTTTCATAGTATTTAACAACCTCCACAAAATTTCGTTTTTTCCTTTTGGTTGAACGAAGACTGTATTTCTCTTGTATTTATTTCATTAATATACAACATATACACCATGAACACTACGCTAACTTATCACCTGAATGTGTATGCAGAACTGAACTTCGTTTTTAATATTTGCCTGAAGGGACTTTTGCATATAGTAAAACCTAAAAGCATTTACAGTTTGATATAATTAAGGTACTTAAAGCGGTTTCCTAAACTATAATAGACAAGTGATTTCGGATATATTTCAGGTATCTAGATAATCCATGGGAAAATTCCGCCGCTTTTACATTGAATTGTTTTATAATTATATGCACTTAAATAATATTTGTATATATAATATGGAAAACCTGAGGAACCAAGTATTTTTAACAAATGTACTTAACAGTGTGATAAAACTATGGAATATAAAAACATGAAGAATTACAATACAAGATTTACAATGCAAAATCTCATCTTGTCATAACAAAATGTAAGTCTGAATTTGACAATAAAAGAACTATACATTTTAGGTAAATTCTAAGAACAACTAAACTATACGAAATATCCAAAACTAACGTGTTTTACGATTTTTTATTAAAAGCGGACCGACATAGCCTATTCCACTTATTTGAAAACGTCTATTTGGAGTTAGACGAGTTAGACTGCAAGGTTTCTCATCAATTGATTATGTACAATCGGTTTTGCTCTAAAACAGATTACACATTCGCGTACAATTTTAGATCTGCGACACAGCAAAAACGTTTCCGTAATGAAGCTAGAAGTGCTTGAGATCCACGATGAAGAAGACGTATATGTTCATGACGTTTGATAATATTTGCTATATGATGGCTTCTAGGCAAAATTAGAGAATATTTTTTTAACATCATTAAATGGTGCATATGTTAATGTATCTCCCACTCTAAGTATCCCGCACTGATGTAAAGATAATAACTGTCTATTTGGATTTTATTGGTTGGGAATGTTTTAATTTGCTATATTTGTGACAAAAGCACTGTTGTTGATTCCATCTTATAATAACGGTTACCGCATTTTCTAATTCATTTTTAGTTAAATTACATATGCTGCTACGCGTTGTAATTTGTAGAAAGATGAATACTAAATATTCCACGTTTCTGAAAATATATAAAGTGTAACAGTTTTCTTGAATTCTATTAACATTTGCTGGGTTTTCTTTCTAGCGTAAATGATTCCACTCGGAAATGCCACTTAATTGCTGTATCAATGAGATGCGATTAGCAACAAGTGTTTTTTATATCTATGTGAATCCACAATAATACAGTTTTTGAATCACGCCAATAATAATACGCATTCAACTAACATTCAAAAGATGTCCTTACTCTATTCATTAATTTGGCTAATAGAAGTGCTTCACATAGTTCTAAACGTGGCATTGACTACACATTTCCTTTTATTTTTTCTATTTACCCGTTTGTCTTTTTCATAGAAAATATACATTGTATACGAAAGTATACATTAGCATTCTATTCGAAATCATTTAACTAAAATTTGTTTACTGTAATAAAACGCATATAGTCTATCTTGTGGTTTTCATAAATTACCTCTCTACATAACTATTATCCCAAACAAAATTTATTTGTAAAGTGAAATTGTAATATTTGTTTCTCATTATTTGTGTTTTACATTTTAATTCTGCGAAATATATTTATAACTGCGAGAAAATGAGTTGCATAAGAACTAAATATTACATTGAACAAAAAATAATAATACGAAACAAATACAAATAAAATTATAATAAATACTTTAAAAAATTTTTTAAATGTTGATACTTTAATTACGCGGATAAGATCAAGATATTTTGGTAGTTTGAATGGATGTTGTATAAGATAGTTAATAGTTATTCCAGAATTATGAGTGATGGTCAAATAAAATTCTTTGTGAACGTTTTCTGTGTCAAATATTCTGTTCGGTTTCATTACACCATACTATTTACTGTAATTGACGGCTATAATGAATGTGGCCACACGGACTGGTGTTAT
This sequence comes from Dermolepida albohirtum, assembly GCA_031893035.1. Classification (NCBI taxonomy): domain Eukaryota; kingdom Metazoa; phylum Arthropoda; class Insecta; order Coleoptera; family Scarabaeidae; genus Dermolepida; species Dermolepida albohirtum. The sequence continues at coordinate 188,846 of JAVIWB010001446.1, read as the reverse complement.
CAAATAAAATATATATATACCATTCACAAAGTTTATTTTGCCTCTCCTGACATGAACGTTTGACATACATATATAAAATTTTAGGTGGGATCGTCGAATCTTATGTTTCAATAATGGTGTTTAATGGCAATTATTGGGTTGGCAACTAAGTACTTTCGGTTTTTACTGATAGAGAGCGTTGCTTTATTTTTGGTATAACGTATGTTAGTGCTGTACTTTACCGTTTGTCGCGTGATACTAGTCACATTGACGTAACTTCAGAAGCAAGTAGTGCGCGATTTTTATTAAAGCTATTAGTTGTGGGTTAATTTTAAATGGAGTGCAGAAACGAACATTTTCGACATATTTTACTATTTTATTTCCGTAAAGGAAAGAAAGCTGCTGCGGCTCACAAAAAGATATGTGAAGTTTATGGTGCTAATTGCTTAACAGAGCGCACGTGTCAGAACTGGTATAAAAAATTCCGTTCTGGAGATTTTTCCCTCAAAGGTGAGCAATGTTCTGGTCGGCCTACTGAAGTTGATGATGACCAAATCAAAGTCATAATTGAAGAGGATCGTCATATAACTGTTCGAGAGGTTGCGGAGAGGCTACATGTATCGCACGCAATAATTGAAAAACATTTAAAATGGCTTGGGCTAGTTAAGAAGCTTGATATTTGGGTACCTCACGAATTGAAAGAAATTCATTTAACACAAAGAATCAACTTTTGCGATATGCACCTTAGACGAAATGAAACCGACCCTTTCTTAAAAAGAATCATCACTGGTGATGAAAAATGGGTTCTGTACAGTAACATAGATCGAAAACGATCATGGAGCAAATACGATAAACCAGCTCAAACCACATCGAAAGCTGAATTGCATCCAAAAAAGATCATGCTGTCAGTTTGGTGGGATTACAAAGGTGTTGTGTCTTTTGAGCTGCTTCCAAGGAACCAAACGATCAATTCTTATGTTTACTGTCAATAATTAATAAAACTGGATGAAGCAATCCAAGAAAAACCGCCAGAATTGTCAAATCGGAAAGGTGTAGTTTTCCACCAAGATAATGCAACTCCTCACACATCTTTGGCAACTCGTGGGAAACTATTGGAGCTTGGCTAGGATGCCACATCCCCCATACAGCCCTGATCTAGCACCATCTGATTACCATTTATTTCGAAGTTTGCAGAATTCTTTGAATGGTAAAACTTTCACAAATAACGATGACCTTCACTCGCACCTGGTTCACTTTTTTGCTGATAAGGACCAGAAATTTTATGAGCGCGGAATCATGCAGCTAAAAGAAAGATGGCAAAAGGTCATTGAGCAAAATGGAAAATATATAATTGATTAAAAACTATTCTTTGTTTAAAAAAAAAGTGTTATGTTATTTTATACTACAAAACCGAAAGTACTTAGTTGCCAACCCAATACTTACAATTCTTTCAGTTAGTCGTTTTGACTTACGACGTGAGTAAATCATAAGGGTAAGAAAACTAATGATATTGCCTCACCTTAATATACAAGGCAGGATTAAAGACAATTTTACTAGTATTTCTGTTATTTTTTATTATAACTGTAACGAAACAACGAAACAAAATTACATATGATAAATTCGAAAACCGTGAATTAAATTTTGCTAAAAGTAAATTATTAAAAGAATACTTCTAGTAGTGCCAATAAAATTTGATCACCTGTTAGTATAGTCACGTCGTCACTAAAAATTAACTTTACATATAATGAACATCATAGATATTTAGATAGAGTTTAACTAGTTAAATTATAAAATATTTTATGCCATTAAAACAAATGCGTATGTATCTATTATAATGATCGAGATTCCCGTACTGAAAATGTTTCAATTGACGCACTATGTATGCAAACCAACTTGTATTTACATAATAAATAATGAAAGTATATTACATTTTCTGATATTTTTGTATCCTAATTATGAACCTCTGAGCTGTATAATTTTGCCTACATGACATTTGTCTATAAAATTCTGCGGAAGTATGTCACTATGTCTAAATATTTAAAGATCTTAAATCCGCACCAACAAAACTACAAAAACGTCGTTTAAATGGTCGTTCTAATTTTGGAATCTGGAAGACATTCATAAAACATTAGGCGAGAACCTCAAAAAATGCAGACAGCGATTGTGTAAAAGGTCGAGTTTATTTCTCGCGAATTAAATTTAGACTGGACGCTCGGCGCCTCGGCGCTCCCCTGCAGTTTTGGTCTGGTTTCCTCTTTTTGTCTCTCTCGTCCTGGTTTTCGAGTTTCTTCAGACATTTAATGAGAACAATATAACGGTTGGATTTATAGGTCCTTTTTCAGGGCGGATACTTTGAATCTATCACCCACACGAACACAATATATATTTTACATAACGCGATATTTTTATCGTTAGTTTCAAAAATAAACCATGCAGCATATTTTTAACTTAAAATATTTCTGATATAAAAGTTAAAATACCTGTATATTCAAGTAGTAGAATATAGAATTTATATATTATAGGTTAATATATATATATATATATATATATATATATATATATATACATATAATATAGATAAGAAGTAAACTCTATTTCTTCCATGTATCTATTAATTTCTCTATCTATTTATTTCTTTTCCTTCTTTTTCTAGTTAGGCTGTATATATATATATATATATATATATATATATATATATTTCATCATGGCGATCAAGTGTGATTCCTGTGAAAAGAAAATCGAAAGATACGATGAATATATAGTGTGCCGGCAGAAGTGTGGCAAGAATTTTCATCTGAGGTGTTGTGGTGTCTCTGTGGAATCTTTTATCCAACTAAGAGAGACTGGAAAAAATCAAGAACTGGGCCTGTAGTGATTGTGTACAGGATCTAACCTCAAAAGAAGAAGTTAATGAGAAAAACGAAGAAACATCAAAGGCCGATTTTCTCGATCAAGATAAGGTAAATAAAATAAATATTTTTATAAGTACTAAAATAAATGAAGCACTGCAATCATTAACGGATGCAATAGTAAATCCTTTAAAAATGGAAATTAACAATTTATCTAGACAAAACAGGGTTCTGTCGGAAGAAGTTAATAAATTAAAAAGGATTCTTACAGAAACTAAACAAAATTCAGAATACTTCCGCTCTCAAGATAGAGATGGTACTACGGACCAGGAAAAGGATGAAGAAGTAAAAACTCAACAGGACATAAATAATCAAAACAACAATAAAAACATGAAAAGAAATAACGAAAACATGAATATGGAAGAAAAAATTGCCAGCAAATACTCGACTATTTTAAAGAGAACAGGAGCTGTAAAGAAAGACAATCCAAAGATTCAAAAAAACGAAGATAAAAAATATGAACAAGCAAGTGCCCTCACAAATCGTAACGATGAGTGGAAGTTAATTAGAAGGAACAAAAACCGTCCCACTGTTATTGGAACGGGAAGTGAGAGTGCAGATAGTACATTTGTAGCGGCTCCCCGCATGAATTGGTTCTTCATGGGTGGAGTAAATCCGGTATGTACGGTCGATTCCGTGAGGAATTATGTTGTGAAAAATATTTGTAAGGACAGTGCGGTGGAGATCGAGGAATTAAAAATAAGGTCTACTACAGCAAAAGCTTTTAAAATTGGTATAGAAAACAGACTCGAGGAAGACTTTATTAAAGCATCGGTTTGGCCCAAAAATATAAAAATTCAAAAATATTCTTTTTTAGTAGAAAGATTGAGACATCAAAATTTGAAGCAGGCGGAAATGCCTTAAGTGTATTGCAAGATGAAGCTTCAGATAGAATTAACGCAGGTATCAAACACAAAACTACTCTCACGTTATACCATCAAAACGTACAGTGCCTAACAACATCACTTGAGGGTCTTCAGGTCGAATTGGACTTAATTCGTGACATTAAAATAATATTTATCACCGAACACTGGCTATCTGCCGATAAATTATAATTTATAAAACTACAGGGTTGCTCCCTAGCATCGTCCTATTGTAGAGTTTACGGTATACATGGCGGTTCTGCTATTTACACGTCAGATACACTTACTGCTGTAAGAACTCCTTTTGTAGATGACATGGCTGTTGAGTATGACTTTGAATGTTGTGGCGCTTCTGTCACATATGAGAAAAACGAAATTTTACTAATATGTATATACAGGAGCCCTACGGGTTCCTTTTCTGACTTTTGTATTAAAATCGAGAGTTTATTAAGTGTCATTGATTCACTGAATGTCACGTGTGTTATCGCTGGTGATTTTAATGTTAACTTACTAAGCAGTGATACTAAGAGTAGGTATTTCCGAAACATACTGGAATCTTTTGGAGTCATGATTCTTATAAATGAGCCGACTAGAGTCTCGAAGACCGCAGAAACATGCTTGGACAACATTCTTTTGGTGAAGGAATTTGGAAAGGATATCCTTTCTGTGTATCATACTTTCACAATGGATACAAGTTTTTCGGATCACAAAGCTCAGGTGATCTACTGTAAATGCCTATCTGTAGGTGAGGAGCAGCAACACTTTAAATTTGTTCGCGTAATTACACACTCAACCATAATGACTTTTGTGGAGGATATGTGTGGTGAAGACTGGAACAATGTATACTGCGATGCCTGCGACACAAATCTAAAATTTTTGAACTTTCTGAATGTATTTTTGAAATATTTTAATTCTTTTTTCCCTTTAAAAAAAGTGTATAACAAACAATATTCCTTTAAACTTTCTAAAAAAGTCACTGAATTGAGAAATTACGTCTCTGCATTACGTGTTATATGTAACTTCAATAACGATTACAAAAATACATTTAAATTCTATAAAACTCAATATGACAACGCCGTAAATCAGGACAGAAAGAATTATTACGAACAGCAATTACTTAATTCTACAAATAAAAATAAAACTATGTGGCGTATTATTAATTCTCATTCGGGTAAAAGCGTCAAACGCGTGTTTCCTAAAGCCGACAATCCCAGAAATCTTGCTTGTAGTTTGAACAAAATATTCCTTCAAAACTCTGTTTCATTAAATCAATCATACAAATTTCTTCAGCTAATTCCTAATAGTTCTTCATCATTTTATTTTTTCCCAATATGCGAAAGTGAACTCTCTTCCTTCATTAGCTCATTGAGTAATTCCAAATCTTCCGGTCAAGACGAAAAATTTTTTAAAGTCTTGCTCGGATAGTTACTTAAGACCACTTACCCATATAATTAATCACTCCTTTGCTACAGGCATTTTTCCGGACTACCTGAAACATGCTTTAGTTTTTCCGTTATTTAAGAAAGGTGATCCTAATGATTTGGAAAATTACAGACCGGTTAGCCTTTTAACCGGTTTTTCGAAATTATTCGAGAAAGCAGCTTACTCCAGATTAACAAATTTTATTTTTAAACATGGCTTAATCAGTAACTATCAACATGGTTTTGCTAAGGGTAAAAGCATTGAAACCGCTTTGTATGATTTTTCTGAAAAAGTTCTGAATGCCTTAGATGACAAAAAACTACCATGTGGGTGCTTATTAGATTTATCTAAAGCGTTCGACACTGTGGATCATAAATTACTTTTAAGTAAACTCGAGCGCTATGGTATACGAGGCATTGCCCTCTCTTGGTTTAATTCTTATCTTACTAATAGATCACAATCAGTATGCCTAAATATCGATGGTAATAACACTTATTCAGATAAGTTAATAATCTCCAGAGGTGTCCCGCAAGGTCGTATTCTCGGACCTATTCTGTTTTTATTGTATTTTAATGATATCCATTATCTCGATCATGGCCTAATAAGCAATGCATGACAATTAATTATGCCGATGATACTACGCTTTTGGTCACAGGCGACTCTTTAAATCAGGTAATTGACAGCGTTGATTCTGTATTGGGAACAGTTCAGGACTGGCTAGCACATAATAACCTGTATGTAAATGAATCGAAGACTAGTATAATACTGTTCAGATGCAATACCTTTTCTGAATTTCCTGACAATGTGGAACTAGGTGATTCCTTATATCCCGTGCACAATAGTGTTCGTTTGTTGGGAGTTACGGTTGATCAATTTATAAAATGGAAGGATCATATCCATGAATTATCTAAAGTCCTTTCAAGTGTATGTTTTGGAGTTCGTCGCTTGAGGAAACTCGTTGGTGAACAAACGTTACGAATGATATACTTTGGATGCTTTTATTCCAGAGTAAGGTATGGCATCGCTGTTTGGGGTAGTAGTACTGATATGAATCGTATTTTCGTAACACAAAAAAGGATTCTGAGAATAATATATAACTTGAATTTTAATCAATCATGTAGGGGCATATTTAGAAAACATTTTTTGTTAACTGTTTTTGGAATTTATATATTCGAGGTCCTACTTTTTGCCTACAAACATAAAGACTTGTTTGAAGAATACAGCGCTGTTCATGATTATTCCACAAGGCATAAAACTAATTACTATTATACCAAACACCACCTGACACTGATAGAGAGTGGACTTCGCAACTCTTCCATTAAATTTTTTAATAGTTTACCGGAATCATTAAAAGAAATTAAGATATTCTTAATTTATATTTAAAAAAAGAATTCGTGATTTTTTAATTGATTTAGAACCATACAGTGTATTTGAATACATAAATCGTGATTCTCTACAGCAAGAATGTGATGTATAAGAATATGTTCTAACACATGTAATACAATTTTGTATTTTGTCATGACGTTTGCAATTTCTTTTTCTCTTTGTATAATTAATTGCAATAAAGTTATTATTATTATTATTATTATTATTATTATTATTATTATTATATATATATGTAGAAATATCGAATGCGGTTAAGTAATTTTATACCAAAAGTAATCTACAATAATATTGCTTCGGTATCGACCCTTGTACAAGAGGAATAGCTACATGCACTCTAGAAGTAGAAATACTACTGTGACATTTTTTTGTAAGTAAGGATAAGTTAGCTGAAATATACATTTTCATAATATACATATGTATAATAGGTGTGCCTTTGCAAAAATATTTTGCATTAATAAATCATTACAAGACACAGTTAATTAAGGAATTATCCATATTTAGATAGATATGCTCAGCTTTCTAAAGAAAATTGTCTGCTTTCGCGAATAATATTGTTTTTTCAGAAGCGGCCAATAATATTGTTTCTAATGTTGGCAAGTCCGGTGTTTAAATCAAATACATTACGGGTCTATGACACTTTTTTAAGGTATTTGTAGGTTAAAGTGAAGTGTATTTATTTATCTTGTTTTACTAAAGAATGTCTCTCAGCTAAATAGTGATATAGTAAGGCTTTCTGAATCTTGTAAATTGGCTCTTTATGCCACACTATGAAATGCTTGAGTAATAAATGAAAAGCTTTAGAGCAGTATTTCTTTTCTTTCAGATTATTATTTATTTTTAATTACCCTATGGATTTGATCTATTGTATCATTCTTGTATTCTAATATCGAATTGGTGATTTAGTAGTAGTTTCCTATTTTCCAAGACACGCAAAACTTGCTTCAGTAGCTGTTTTTCGAAAAGCTTCAATAAAATTGGAAACAAGATTTTTTGTCTATACGAGGTTAGGTCTTACTTGTTTTCTCTCTCTTTGATATTAAAATAATTTGAGCTATTTTCCACTGATGAACGAATGCAAAGCAGTCTAAGAATGCCATTGAATATTTGTTGTTATCAAATTGTACCTGGATACTTTTTTGAATTAATCTCATTATTAGTTGTGGGTCAAACTTTTGCACTCTGTTTTCAATTTCAATAGAGGAATGTGCCGAGGAAAGCTTTTGATTTATTTTACTGCCTTCCGCAATGAATAATTATTACTTCCTAAATTACCTAAATTGTTCAAATAATTCTGCATTGACTGGCTTTTAAAGTGAAGGAGAAATTTTTTAAGTTCTTTTGCAGTCGTACTGACCATTTTTTATTGTTTTCTGACCTCGTAATTTGCCACTTTTTTTTGACAAAATTACTAGATACCACCATGATTTCTAAGTATTACGGTATTAACATAACAACGGTCTTACCCGGTACTTCTTAGAAGTACGTAACTATGGAAGAGATTAAAAGAAAGGGAGAAATTAAAAGAAAACTGATCGGGGGAATATTTTAAATAAATAATTTGTACGACTTTGACTTTGTACTTGGTATCTAAAAATGAATTATATTTCTTCGAAGTCGATGGGGAATAAATATGTTGAAAATAAGAACTCCTTGGAAGTTTACTTGTAGTGTGGGTTTGCCTTTCATTTATCGTGAATTATGTGTTTCGTTTATCTTTGTTTGGTTGGGTTTTGGCAGATAGATCAGTGTTCAGGCGGGCTCATCTAACAGTATATACAATATTTCGGGCATCTGTGCTTACTATGAAGAAATTCGATATTATTGCGAGAAATGAAAGAGTTGTCATGATGTGGAATGACTTCATAATATGTCCTTGCCAAGTTTTTAGAGAATTCTATGTTGCATGAAAATTAAGGTCTCGATATATCCGCCTATTGGATACAAACTAAGGGAAGTCCAGAATGGTCTTTAGAATCTTATCTTACTTCCTTTGTAATTTCTGTATGTAGGATTTCGCTGCATGTCCCCATACCGAGATGGCGTAAGCGATTATGGGTCGGAGAATCTGTTTCTATAGGAGAAGCTTCATCTCCAGATTAAGCCTGTTGTCCTTATGCAAGAGTGAATATATTTGGGTAGATAAACCAGTAGCAGGTTCGTAACTTGGGTTACATGCTGTTTTCAGGCTATCAAGAGTCCAGCATTACACCAAGACACTTCTTCCCTCAAAAAATTTCTCTGTTGAACACGATGAGGTTCTCCTCAGTAGTTGTTCTAGTATGCTTAACGAAAATTATAATAGCACCTTTAGTTGGATTTACCTTGATTTGCCAAATGGGGACCACTATTCTAACGCTTGTTGAAGTCTCTCCGCGATCAGTATAATAGAACGTTCCCGGATCAAGATCAGAGTGTCATCCGCGTAGGGGCAGATGCGAATTTGGGGGGGGGCATGGAATACTATAGCTAAACAAGTTATAGGCTGTGGGGAATAGTACTGGTCCTTGTAGAAGACCGGTGAGCGCTGATCGGAGGATATTCTTTGCAGGATAACATAGAAGGTCCTGTTTTTGAGTCCGCCATGCCGTACTCAGTCGAAGGCTTTGGCCACATCAAACAGCACAACTACCGTCGCTTGCGGTAGATTAAATATTGCGGATATAATCCACCAGGCGGCGTAGCTGGAGACGACGTGCTATGTTAAGAATGTTGAGTAGTATCATAAGGCCCTTCCTGGGAAAAAACTTCAGGCCGGCATTGGAAATGCCATGCCCTGGGAATTTCTAGGGATTTCAACTCAACTGATTGAGAAAATTTCTATTGGAATGACCGGAGGGATAATAGCTAGGTCTAATACTGACAGGTGATGATCCACCACATGATCTGCGCTCTCAATATGGTCTAGATTCACACGGTAGAATATTGGAGCGAAGAATAATTCAAGGAATTTTGCAATGATTCTGCCTAGTCCTTGAGGGAGTGAACCATTCCGTTTCTAGCGTGGATATGTGGGGTCGCCAGGGTGTGAATTCTGTCCAAGACTTTCTTAACCTTCCATATCTTAGAGCTTTTATTCAGACCTTTTGTTTCAATCTGGGCGGCGTTCCTGTGCTTGACATCAATTTCTATGTTAAGAATGTTGAGTAGTATCATAAGGCCCTTCCTGGGAAAAAACTTCAGGCCGGCATTGGAAATGCCATGCCCTGGGAATTTCTAGGGATTTCAACTCAACTGATTGAGAAAATTTCTATTGGAATGACCGGAGGGATAATAGCTAGGTCTAATACTGACAGGTGATGATCCACCACATGATCTGCGCTCTCAATATGGTCTAGATTCACACGGTAGAATATTGGAACGAAGAATAATTCAAGGAATTTTGCAATGATTCTGCCTAGTCCTTGAGGGAGTGAACCATTCCGTTTCTAGCGTGGATCTGTGGGGTCGCCAGGGTGTGAATTCTGTCCAGGACTTTCTTAACCTTCCATATCTTAGAGCTTTTATTCAGACCTTTTGTTTCAATCTGGGCGGCGTTCCTGTGCTTGACATCAATTTCATCATACTTGACCGAGAGACGCTCGAGGGTCCTTTTGACTTCCATGTTTAATGTTCTGGAGTATTCCTATGTGACTCTGTTTCTTCTGCTAATAAAGTCAGTCAAGTGCCTGGGCAGGATGGCATAGTGATTGGTTTTGGGTATTCTGTTGGTGACGAAGTTTGGAGAATTCTTCATTGAGTTTGTGAAAGTATCAACTTCTCGCTCGAGCTTTTATATACTGTTTATCATTGGGATGACAGGACTGTTATCTTTAAGATGCTTTCTGAAAATGGACCTAGACATGACCGTTGTGAATTGCTGATCTGGGGGATTCCTTTCTCAGCTCTATTAATATAGGATCATGGTCCAGCTTTTGTATGGTAGAGATTCTGTGATCAAAGAGGATGTTCTTGACCACCATGGTATTCAGGATGTCTGGAGTTCCCCTGTAGCTATAGTGGATGGACTGTATTCTATGGTCAACCATGATGTTCTGGTTCTTTACGTACTGATAAAGGGTTTTGATAGCTCTGTTTCGAGTTTTGGAGTTCTATGTAGGATACTTGTAGATGGCAGTTAATTTAAGAGAGCCCGGGAAGGTTAGAACTTTGTGCTTGATAATTCAATCCCCCATGGGTGACGTTGAAATAGGGGTGATGTAGAATTGAAGATTTGACGAACATCACTGTTCAACCTTCTCTCCCAAAAAGACTTTCAGTTCGGTAGCACCTAAATCCTGGAATGCGCGGGTTATCACAGCTCTTAGATGTGTTCCGTTAACCAAGATGATGTCAATATTGAGACGCCGGGTGAATTTGGCACATCCAAGAATCTATGGACTAAGAGAATTGACACTCCATACGAAATAAAAATCTGTTTATTTGTTTATTTATGGGCGACATTGAATAGCTTTCAGATCTCTGTGCTGAAGCTCGAGATGACTAGTATAGCGTCTTCAGCTGAATTGACATTGGAGCGGCTGAAGCTAATACAAAAGACTTGTGAAGGTAGGCCAGCAATATTGTCGAGGGAGAAGCAGTTCTTTTTCTGTACTCGATTGAGTGAAAGGCAATTTTATGTTGGAGTCTTGTGGGAATTTGTGAGAAATTGTCAGGGTTCAGAGGAATTTCGGAGGAGGTTTTTGGAGGTTCAGAGTTTTCTGAAGATTTGGATTTGCATTTCGCCGTTGGTGCTGACTTGTATGAGTTAGTTTTTTTAAGAAGTAATGCTTTTTTAGTGTTGGTGGAGGCTGGCCCCATGTTTAGGTGTGGGGGCCATCCATGATATGTGGAAGTGTGGATCTCATTACAATTACAACAGTCGGCTGGAATGTCCTTGAGTTTAAAATATCCCGCATTTTGGTAGTTCAAATAGTTCAAGTTGAATATCCTTTTCCCTTCTTCGTTCCCTGGTACTTCTATCAAGAGTCCTGTTTTGGCGGAGTTGGTAAGTGAAAGACTCTAGTCTTTCACTCTCTATGTGTTGCGAACCTTTAAAAAATCGACGTTAAGCATTTCAAATCTCTTGGAGATTACGGTCTAATTGTTCTTGGTTTTAATTTTGATAGGGGTAATTCTCTCCCTCTTTTGGGAAATATTGACATTGGAGGTCTCTTGGCAGTTCTCATTTGAGGAACTTGGCCGATCGGTAGGCTCTGACGCGTTATTGAAAGTATCTAAGCGGTTGTAGACGTTGATTGGCTGAGTTTTGTCGGTTTTTGAGGTTTTGTTTGCTTGGTTCCTGTAACGGATTCATTGTCACTCTAAACGAAGTTGACTTCCAATGTATCCATGTCGGTTTCGTCGTATAAATTTGAATGGCTTTGTTTAATAAATTAGAGGCATCGATAATTACGTTCGTGCTTGCTGCCGCAGGATAACTCATAATCGGTAGTCTGAGGTATCTCTTGGGGGGTTCGATGATTCTATTAGTCGCTTGGAGTAGGGCGTGATCGAATCTCTTATCTGGAGTTGTCGAGGTTGACTGGTAGGTGGAGCGTCCATGTCGCAGGAGGGAAAAAGTATCCAATTCGTGTGATTTCACTATCACTCTCACTAACACTGCACTGCACAGCTAGCACGCATGGCGACCAACACTACACTGCACTGCTAGCGGTTAGTTGCAGTACTAAGAAAATGCGCTTCACTATAAAATCCTTATGATGTAGGGCGCAATAAAGAAGCGCTTATACGACTAACATGCAGAGGAATTACCAGTATAACTCGTGCCAGTCCAGCAATTCGTCTGCAGTGTTGGTATATAAGGCGTTCCTGTAATTAAAAAATCTACTGAGCATAATTCAGATTGATTTTAAATAATTAACAAGTATCGCTCTGTATCACGACGTTTAAAGTACGTAAAACCCTATAAGCGACGCGTTTACATAGTTAAATAATTACTAATCTGCCAACAGTGCTAACGTTTAAGTCGTTTAACACTAATTACAAGACCAACTAAGTGTAATTTATGTTGATCGATAATAATCAGAGCAATCGCAACGTTTATTATGGAACACTCAGAGAATTAATCCAATAAAACTCGTGTTAATTACTGAATAACCTGGGAGCTCCAGGTCAGGACTAATTGAGTATAGTTCATGTTAGTCCGGTGTTCGAGCGAAGACAGCGGAGTATCTTGTTTGAAGGAATACTTTAAAATCTTTTTCCTTTACATTTAGAACTCACTAGTACAGTGACCTGTCTATTGCGTTTTAAAACATTCATTATTATTATTATATACTCCGGTGCCCAAAACAAGAGAACTTATGGTATGGATGCTCACAAATTATTATTTTGTTCTCAGTAGGATTTTTGCAAGTGGCAATTTGCAAAAAGGTTAAAAGTTATGATATACAAACAACAATAAAATACTATAGCGAAACATAGGACATAAGATTAAGGTCGGAAAGAGGTCTGAAAGAGGTCTGAAACACAAAACAATTGTTAGAGGAAATCGTTGGAAATCTCATTCATTAATTAATCGTCATCGTTCAGCAAAAAAATATCTCATTAGTTAAACTATGAATATGTGCATGTCGGTTTCAGCCAAGTCAGTAAACAGCTCAGAAAAATTGGCCTATTAGCTCGAGATGACATGAAAACCATTGTTCTCTGAGGCTAACAGAAAAAGCAACTGGAATGTGTCAAAAAATACCAATTATGTACAGAAGGGCATTGGGTTAATTTGATAAGATTGGATGAAGGTAATATTGAAAGTAAATCCTACCATCATATAGTATTAAAAATTATGCATTTAGTATATCAAAATGGTTAAAGATCGATAAATAAAATAATAATCGTCAATACTAACTTTGTGGATTTTTAACACGCTGTGAATGAGAGGCTTATACACATTAATTTTATAACCAGGGAGAGATAAATATAATCCCATAAAATCCTATATTGTTAATAAGATGCAAACAGACTATAATATAAGGCAGTTTCATTTCACCAACAAATTAATTGTATTAAAATTCTTGAAAAAGTTGGAAGTTGAATTACAAGACTGTCAGATACCCATACTAGATTTTCTTTAAAACTTTCACAATAATTCCGTGAAAATCTAAAATTAAGTAAAGTACTCAGTATTAGATGTTTTATCCTGAAACTAACTTAATTTTTCGCGACGCCGATCTCAACAGGAAATCGTCGGAAGCCCTATCTAAAAAGAATCAAACATCTGAAACGGACTAAAACCTTTCGAATCGGACTTTTTCTGTTTTGTTTATTAAGGTATGACGTCTAAATTTTATGTTGTATTAAAGAAAATTGCAACTTAGTCTTGAAAGCAAATCAATAGTGTAAAAGGTAAGGAATAAGCATTTAAATAATCACTCACTATAACACTCTTATTAAATTGCAGGTTAAATGTCAATTAATTTTTTAAATATTGTTAATATAATAATTTATTACTTGATTTTGCTAATATTAACTTTCAGCTTAACCAATAATATCACGCAGATTGAGTAAGTAATTAACAAATAAAATGAAACATGTAAAAGACCCCAAATACTTTTAAATTAAATTTTACATTGTCATAATAAATAATTTTTCAGTTATTTTCCTATACCATTGACACATGTAATTTATGATTGGATTTTAGTTCTACAATTTAGTTTGTATGTTGCATTTCTATTATTATATATTATTATAATTAATTTAATTAAGAATTTTTTATCATTGGGCTTAAAAATAACACTAATAATAATATTTATTTTCAATTCGCTTCGAAAAATTTCAAATTATGGTAACAGTTTTTATAATGGACATTCAAAGTGTTGACATCATACACATATGCTTTGGAAACTTAGAAATGGAATATGGTAGAAAAAAACTAGCACCTTTTTCTTTTAAAGTAGACAATCGTATATAATTATTCTGTTCTGCAGATTCAATTAAAGGTTGATGCTCTATTATCGCTTAAATCGTTTTAGTGTCACCTCACCGTTTCAACTACTAATATTCTTAGGTAGCGATTTTAGGAAAACACCGTATCCGTTGTATCCATATGCATGTAGGCTATGAACGGGCTTGTCCTAGAAGCTAAATATAAATTTTTAATACGAGTTTAATTTTCTAAAGTAGGGCGCATTATAATTCAAAAATATTTCCTGATTAATTACGTTTGTACATTTATTTACGAAACTTCAGACACTCCTTCATACATTATTGCCAAAAAGGCTATAAAATATATTTGAATAGTAATATTTAATTTGAAACCATATATGCCATTCAAAAACATATGAAAACTGAAAATAAGTTGTTTTCATAAAAGTCTGTGTTCATACTGACATATCAAGCAATATTAATTTGTAACTAATACCTGTTTCCATAATGAAATTTATGGCACATGAGAGGATTCGAATTCACTGTCTCTATGGTCTATTGGTGTTGACACATTCCTGGAGAGAATGAAATTGCGGATACGAATCAAAAATTTCTATGGCTAAAACTAGAATTTTTGAATTTGCCATCCTAAAAATGCATAATCATATGGAAAAAAACTAGTTTAATTAAGTCAACGTACTGTGAGGGATTACAAGGAGAATTCAATTAATCTGTCTGACCTTATAGGGTCGCAATTTCTGGAAAATTCGATCGGTATACGGTATTACTGTTCTTCTTCTGCGCTAAAAAAAAGTTATCCTTGGGGAGCTGTAAGATGGATTTAAAATCACCTAAATAATTAGGAAGAACACAAGAAAAATGAATACTCGCCAATGAAAGTAAATCTTACTTAGTGGACGATGTTTATCTAAATGTAAAACGACATGTGCTCGTGAAAACAAGAATGCAATTATTTAGATCCTCATAATTGAGTCAAGAAATGAAATTCCTTTCATTAGTATCACAATTTGCTCCTAAAATAGTGAGGGCTAATTACATTCCTCACAAAAAAGGAACACCTCTAACAAGAGATACTACTAAATTACATCTTTCACAAACTAAAAGATGAGTGTCCTGTAAATTGAAAAGAGTACAACAGAAGAAATGCGGCTTTTACAGACATAGAAATAACTAATACAATCGGAACTAATTAAGAGACAATTAAAAATATTAGTAACAACAAAAGAAAAGTTAAGACCGAGTTTAATGTTATCAAAGTTAATAAAAATGTGCTAATATAAAACTAAATTTAATTAATGTGGTACGGGCACGTAACTATATATATATATATATATATATATATATATATATATATATAAGTATATAGAAAATAGGGAAGAATTAAACAGCAATGCGTGGCAATTGACAACAATCAAATAATGTTGCAGGATTATTATTCAAAATATTGAACAAAGAATTTTAAAGCTAAGAAGGACAACATTTAATGTAATTTTAAATCAATAAAATACCTGCATATGAAAATCAAAAAATATAAATAAATTTAAAGATTAAGTTTAAAGTTTAATTTAATATATACTTCGAAACGCTCAAAGTATGTCAAACTTTCAAACGAACTCATTGTATTAACTGTAGAAAAAGTGAAATATATTTCAAAAAACGACTAGAATTTTAGACTGAAAATGACAAGAATTTTTGTGTCCATTTAGCGTTGTTACTAATCTTTCTTCAAATATGCATCTGTTTCAGACAGTAAATACAGATGATGAAAATTAATATTTCCAGTACGAAAAAAAAACAAAAAATCAGAGTATGCAATGGAAATCTTTTGATTCATAAGGCCCAAAAAGCGTACATGTTTTAACACAATTTAACACCGTTCTACGAGGGCGGATTAGTAATTAGTGAGCTTAAAGAAAGAGGGCAGCACAAATAAAAAATTTTATTTGCTTTTAAACTTGGCATTCTTTCAAGACATAAGTGTCAAAACTTGCGTTCCTTTCGATCATAAAAACGCTTACTATTTCAATAGAAAGTTAACTATTTTACTTGTCATAAAACATTGAAAAAGAAAAGTAGCTATCAGTGATTCAGTGCTTATTTATAAAGATCAAAACAAATGATGAAATCAAAAATGAACTGAAGCCTGTTTATGGGAGCCAATCTTCATCGATTGCAACCATAAAACGTTAAACATCTGAGTTTAAACGTGCCGGACCCGTATATTTTATGAGTAACACAGTGACGCCCAAAAGACGTGTGTACTCCGAAAATTGTTGAAAAAGTATGGTGCTAGGTGACCGTCGAATAAAAGTACGCTAAATAGTGGAGGATCTACATATTTCATATAAGTCAGCGGTTTAGATTTTGCATAATCAATTGGGAATGAAAAAATACGTGGAAATGAATGCCGAATTTGTTGACTGTAGACCACAAAAGTGAACGAAAACGCATTTCAGCTCTTAATTTAACGAAACTAAGACATGATCCAAACGACTTTTGCTGCTAAATTATGACAGACGATTAACTCTGGAAATATCATTACACACCCGAAATAAAGCAACAATCGAAATAATGGACTGAAGTTGGTACAAATGCTTCCAAAGAGGTATGAACTGTAGCGGAAAGGTTATATCTATACTTCAAATGCGAAAATTCATAAATTTTATTTTAAACTGCTTTCACGTCCAGTTCTTTCATTAAATTTCGCTTAGCTTATCTCCCTGAGATTTCCGGCTTTTTTCAAAATTTTAAAAATGTGCTGAAATGACGAAGGTTTTCCGGCTTTTTCAAAATTTTAAAAATCTGCTGAAATGACGAAAGTTTTCTAATGTAACTAATAGTAATAACTGTTCAATAGTATTCTCAAAGAAATCTAAAACTTCTTATGGAAATAGGAACGCCGTTTAAACGAGACTATAGATTCACAAAGAGAGTATTTTAAAAGCGAAATGAGTACGTCATTTTAAATATGTATGTCTAGAATTAAATTTTTACATCTCCCATGTTTGTACTGAGTCATAATATTTATTATAACAACAATTTGATACAACTAAGCAACCTGTTTGATTCTGTTATATTGATTTTATGCCTTGGAAATAGGATTTTAATTTCAATAATTCGATAGTTATTTTTCAATCTACCATTAAATACTTCTTCAATGAAGTATAAGAACAAATGTAAATGCCTGTCTTTACTTCATTGATTTCAACAGTTACTCTCCGATTCTTTTGAATCCATATATCTTCATTAAAGTTTTCTAAAAATCGGTTAAACTCGCTTCTTTAAAATTCAAATATCAATTACCGATATTTTCAACGACGTTGTACATTTCCGCGTTTATTTGTAAACGAAATTTGGGGTAAAACTTTTTTATTTTTCTTGCACGTAATAAATAAAAATGCAAAAACATTTTTTTTAAGAAACTCGTCTCGTCTCTTCTCTTAAAGTCTCCTTTCAACGGTCGACTAGTGACAGCCAGTAAGAAACTGTTTTTATTATTATCAAGTTAAAATTAATCTTTTTCGGGATCTAAAATAATTTTGTTTTATTCGCTTTCGTCACATTAAGTAAATATTACAATATTCAGGGTACTAATATTTAAAAAGTAATAATTTAACCCAAAATAATTTATTGATATAAAATACGTAAACATATCAAATTAACTACACAAAAACTGTTATGACAACAAATCTTGTCCTTTAATAAATAACGTCATATACTTATGTTCTACAGTTTTGATGTTCTTTATATATTTATACATATATATCGAACAAAATGAGATTATTTATAGGCTTATAGATGCTTTACAGCCAGTTTTCCTTGGGTGTAAACAAAACGTAATGGTTTCCACAAAGTTGTTCTATAAGTTTGTAGTAAATATATGAAACTGAGAAACCGAATAAATAACGGTTTTAGTTTCTGTTATTTGTGTGTATCCTTAAAATATATATACAATTAGGCTATTTCAAACTTTATTTATCTATGGTATATTTCCAAACTTAATTCGAAGTTTACGTAAACGTATTACAAAAAATTTAATATTTACTTATAGTCTATTCGCACGTTAGAAAATAGTACAGTGCTTATTGGAATAACGTACAACACTACCATGTCTTATAGTGGAAAATAATAAAATATAGCAAATGCAGTATGATAAGCTTGTTACTTAATTTCTTTCTGAAATTTTCAAAAAACTTAAATAATTTCTAAGATAGAAATTCTGATACAATAACTTGTTAAAAATAAAAGCAATCGTTGAGAATTTCTATACTTTAATGTCTGTGGTTTGTATGTAATTAGTGTTGGTGGATATAACTAAAATATAACCTAAAAATTGTCAATATATACCTTTCAGTTATAATAAAAGTGTGTGTAATTAAGAATCGAAAATTTCCCAAGTATGATGGATACCTTTCTTAAAGAGTTAACTTGTTATTAAATTCTATCTGATTAATGTTATTAGTTTAACTAGATGTTACAAGTTTATTTAATGCTTAACTGAATTTCAAAAATGTGGCTGTAGAATGTATTTAACTTTTCTATTATCATATATTCGACGTAAACATATTAGAAATTAATATATTACTTCTTCATAGTTCATTTAAAGAAATTTGATTATGGAATACATGTTTTCATTAAATGGAGAAATAAATATCTCACTACAACTTTTAGTATCAAGCTAGATACTTACAGAAGTCAGTTGAATTGGAGTCCCTGCGTTTTACTTATATTTTCATTTACTAATTTCCTGTATATAAAGAGAAGAAGAAGAAAGAAGATGGTCAATGACTGCTAATTTTATTCTAATTGTTCACAAAATCTAACAATGCACACTAGTAAGTGAGAGAGTTGCATACATTAATTCCATAACTAGAAACAGACAAATAATCTCATAAGAGCCTATACACTTATCTAACGTATGCACAATTAATGTATGTACGAGGGAGCGTTTTTATATTCGCGGAATGAGCGGGTTGTAGAGGGGTGAGTAGGCGCATTGGGGGCGTGGCCTGTGCAGCGACTCATCATTAGTATAAATACGAAGTTTCATTGTTATTAGACAGTTAGTCTTTGAGCTATCGTCAACCAAGTAACTTAATCAGGAGTGAAAAGTGAAATATGGAAAAAATCGAATATCGTGCCGTTATAAAGTTCCTTACCAGGCAAGGAAAATCAGTCGCGACCATAATGAATGAGATGTCATTGATTTACGGCGGCACTTGTCCAGGAAAAACCATGGTGTACAAGTGGCATAGTTTATTTAAACAAGGAAGGGAATCCCTTGAAGACGACCCGAGGCCGGGCAGGAGCATTGAGGTGACCACGCCAGCACTTATCCAAAAAGTTGAACAAATTGTACTCGAAGATGCTCGACTAAAGTAGAAACAACTCGCAGAAATGGTTGGAGTATCCGATACAACAATTTTTAAAATCCTATACGATCATCTCGGCATGTCTAAGGTCAGCGCAAGATGGGTGCCGAGAATGCTCACGCCGCCGCAAAAACAACAGCGCGTAGAGTGTTCGCGTGCATTTTTGGACCTCTGTAATGAAGACAAGGATGGTGTATTGAGTGGAATTGTTACTGGAGACGAAACTTGGGTTCATCATCATGAACCTGAGTCCAAACAAGACTCCATGCAGTGGCATAAAAAGGGCACAGCACCTCCCAAGAAATTTAAAGTGTCACAATCAGCTGGGAAACTCATGGCAACGGTATTTTGGGACTCTGAAAAGGAATATTGTTGATTGATTATAAAGATAAAGGTGTTTCTATAACCGGAGAATATTACGCTTCAACATTAGAGCGACTAAAAGAAGCCATTGAAGAGAAAAGACGTGGAAAATTGACAAAAGGTGTTCTGCTTTTGCACGACAACGCGCCCGTCCACAAGAGCCGCGTTGCGTTAGCTGCCCTGCATAAGATGGGCTTCGAAATTGTGAATCACCCACCCTACAGCCCAGACCTGGCCCCGAGTGATTATTACCTGTTTCCGAAAATGAAAAAAGAGCTGCGGGGTAAAAAATTTACTGCCGATGATGAAGTCAAGGAGGCAGTTTCGGCGTATTTTGCAGATAAAGAGAAATCATTTTTTTATGAGGGTATAAATAAATTAATTGAAAGTTGTGAAAAATGTATCCGTCTTGCAGGTGAATATATTGAAAAAGAAAAATAATTTGGTTTTTTTATTTCCACCCCTTGTCCCCCATTCCGCGAATATAAAAATGCTCCCTCGTATGGTGAATGCATTTCCATGTCTTGTAGATGCATTATTATACTTCATTCACGTTAAGAATGTAGTGTTGGGAAAGATAGATTAGTTTTCTGGCATATGGTTGGCCAAAGGACAAGATTTTCACGAGAGAAAACAAACGTTCATCGTTATCAACCTTATTAAAATTAATAAAACACTGACAATTTACTTTTAGTTATTCTAGTTTGTTTGACCGAAACTTTTAAATTTGTTCAATATTTTTTTGTGAAACTATTACTACTCAGATATATAGACGATTAATTTTGGAAGAAATCGATATAAGGTGGGGTACTTTCAACAAGGTGGATCCAGTTTACACATTGTCCTACTCTGCAGTATTTAGAAAAATTTTTTAAGTAAAAAATTATGAATAACTAAAGATGGCCAGTTAGATCGCCTAACTCTCTCCATTCAATTTTTATTTATTTTGTTAAAATTAATGCAACAGATCTATATATTTAAGAATGAAATACCCCTGAGAACATGAAAAGAACTATTCTAGCATGATTAGATGATAAAGGATAACATTTCGAGCATTCGCTATAATATTTTTGTAAAATATAGTTTTTATTAATGAAAATATTGTATATGTAAATATGATATTGACCATAACTTGTAATTCTACTTAATGTATCACCTTAAACGTTTACTAGAATACATAAATTTATAAACGTTCAGATTCCTCTCGCTTTTAAAGAAAAGATCTCTGCGGATTGAGCATATCTACAAATTAAAATATGAATTAAATAAAGGATAAATAAATATTACTGTAAAATGTTTGATTAAATGAAAATTGTACTGCTGTTTATATAGTAAAATGAACAAATATATATATATATATATATATATATATATATATATATTATAATCACCTTAATTAATATAGAAATGTAGCTAGCAATTAAGACTATAATTTACATTAACAATAGGTAACGTGTTAATATATGTCTTAAACATTTCTATAGTGATTCACATATGTATTAAATCTTTAATAAAATTTATAAACTTTGGATGTGTTCATTTTATTCATGTACAAATTTGATAATTTTATCATTGAAACATTTAACGTGGTAAAGAAAAGTTCCTAGTGGCATGTTACTTATTTAACAATCAAAGTTCCTAATGATCAGAGTTCATTTTAATCACTTAAATGCTCATTACTTTAAAAAAAAGTGGGTGACATTCAAATACGAAAACCAAATCGCTTCATTTGCTTTACAATTTTCGACGAGAAAGCCATTGGCATATTAAAGTGTGGTTCTTTCACATTAATATCAATTTTCAGGTATCAGCCGGTTACTGTTATTAGTAAACAATTTCTGGTAAAAAAGTACCAAATGAATGCAGTATGTTAACAATTTTGTAATTGACATCGCTTATATCATCATTGTTTGCCAATAGTGTAATCAGAAAATAAATCTTAACATATCAATATTTGGTAATCGTCGTGCAAAATGTAATCCATATTACTTCTAAAGGACTTTTAAAAGCTTTTTGACTACAATTACACATGCATGATTGCATTAGTTTTAGGGTATTTTAGAAAAATATAACATTAGAATTCATGTAAAAGTAGTTCAAAATATATGGTCAAACGGTTTGTAGGAATGATAAAAAGGTCCACTGAATAACGATCCTGAAGGATCAAGAAATTTCGCTAATTGTAGAATAGTACCAGTTGTTAATAAATCTCCTCAAAAACCAAGCTGCTTAAACTAAAATAATAATACGAGGGTAGCCGCTTATATTTCGGGAATAGCAAACAAAAAAAAAATTTTATTATCGCAAATAGTTTATTGCTTTTCAAAATATTCTCCTTGAAAATCAGTGCATTTTTACATTCGTTTAACAATCCCAAAAGCATTGTTGCCACTGTGAAGGCGGTAACTCCAGAGTTTGGAATGCCTCAACTACCTTATCCGGCGGTTCTTTACGTGTAGGAACAAAAAGAAATCACAGGGTGCTAGATCAGGGCTGTACGGCGGATGGCTCACCAATTCAATGTTTTGCGCGGTCAAATCGCTGCTTTGGTGGACAATGATCTGCCGTTTTCGGTTTGTTTTCCTTATTTCTCTCTAAAGGCATGGTTGCAACGTGACTGGTTTTTCCGAAAAAACAGGCGACCATTTGTTTTGATATGCTTCGAGCGCGAACAACTTTTTTTGGTTTTGGTTCATCTTGGAATACCCACACAGTCGACTGCTGTTTACTATCGGGCTCATATGTATAAATCTAAGATTCATCACCTGTGACGACTTTATAAATGTTTTTTGAAGCACTTCCATTTTATTTTTTGTGCATTTCTTGGCACGAATCGGCGGCTACCCTCGTATAGAGCTAACTTTAAAACATTAAGTTGGTATTGTTGACTCTATTTATTGACAGAATTTCAGCGATCGTAGCAGAGCAATATACTGATAAAGAAAATACAGACATACGCGTCTGTAACCTCTGTAAATAATATAAAAATATTAATATACAAAATTAAAATGATAGCGTACAGGAAGTGAAATATTTAACGAAGTTTATACTGCAGCAAATACTATTCTTTAAAATTTCGAAATGATGTGAATAATAAAAAACAGACACGTAAATTGTTGATGAGAGATTTTTTTAATGTAGGGAAAACAATTTGTTGTTAAAAGTAGATAAGTAGTAGTTATTTAGGAATTTTACCAGGATATCTCAAACTGAATTTTCCTGTTTGTTAGAATTACAAACATGAGAAAGTCTATTCCAGCTCATGGTCTACACGTTCTACACGTTGTGTTGGGATTTTTAACTACAGAATCTTACGCCAGCTTAATGTACTCATTTGAAACTTCAACGTGCCGGTATTTTCAGAACAATATCAGAAGTATTTATTACATTAACTTATGTATACTTTATTCTTCTCCATAATGTATACAAAAAACAACAAGAATTCAAAATTTTCAAAAGTTTAACAAAGATGTCTCCAAGAATCAAAAGCAAAGTCATATTTTTACGGTTTACAACGTGCATTCACAAATCCTCACTTCCTCAAGATTTAAAATATTGTCGCTATCGGCTGACCTACCACTGAAATAGAAAAAGGAATTAGAGTTATTGTCTGATCGAAGGAGTCATTATTAGTTTCATATGTTTGTCATACATCGTTTTGCAATAGCTTACATATAATTCGATTACAAATTTCATATTTTATTGGCAAGGTAATTACAAAAAACAATAAATTCACATCTTGATTTCAAGCTACTTGGCAAGTCTTTCATAAGAGTATAAGGTCTGTTTACTCTACAGTCGTTCTTTTTTTTATTTTTTATGAAATAATCTGTACTTATTTCACTAAACGTCTGATGGTTCCCTGTAATTAAACCATCTTCCACATCTTCAATATCCCCTTGATTTATCTGAAATTTTTAAAATTTTTAGCTACCATTATCTACAGAAGAATAGATGAAGACGTCGAAAGAGTGGAATGTGGGGTTGTGATGGTAAACACTTTTTATGTAAATGTTCAACGTTTAGCATCCGTTGGCTTTTCAACTATAAAGGACTCTGTATGGTCCTTTATAGTTGTA
This sequence comes from Dermolepida albohirtum, assembly GCA_031893035.1. NCBI lineage: Eukaryota > Metazoa > Arthropoda > Insecta > Coleoptera > Scarabaeidae > Dermolepida > Dermolepida albohirtum. The sequence goes on along the minus strand of JAVIWB010001446.1, from coordinate 164,589 downwards.
TCTGCTAAGGTAAGGAGCGCTGTAATATAAGTATAATGCCCTTTGGCTTAGAATTAGTAGATACGGATTATTGTTCTCAATACTCAATACGTACAAAGAACTGCATTTGCTACCAACGTTCCACTTCCTTGCTGGGCTATGCCAGTATCCTTTTATGATGTATCCCCGCTTTCCTAGGAAAATATTTCATTTTAGATTATCGAAGGCTAGGCAGAAAATGCATTCGGCATAATATCTGCTGTATTTTGCATTCTTCGTAAACCTTTAGAGCTAGAAGTCGACAAAGTAAGCAAACTTCTACTTTGTGTACGCATTTGCATAATAGGCTGAGGAAACGGAAGTCATCGAAATCACTGTACGCCCCAGAGTGGATTTTTTGTCATTTAAGATATTGACTCAGGAAAGATTATTAAGGGGACTTTAAGAATACAAGTGGAAAGTCAAGTTTAAGCAAGTAGTTGTCTTCCAGTACAGAAAATACCATCTCGGCATTTTCTTCTGAAGCTCAAACAATATGAAGACGGATAAGCTATTGTCAAAAATAAAAAATTTGCCTTAAAATTGTTAGTATTTCCATGCAATTCTGTAACTTTTTGCTGATATGCCCAAATCAGGAAGTCTGAATATATCAGCATCTAATAAAAACATTAGATGCTTACAGATAAACCAGCTGAAATTGTACACATCATCACGATATAGAGAACTTATTAGTTAACTGATTAATTACATTAAGCCTTAACTGCGCAGAAAATTCTCATTTCAGTTAAAAACTTGTTTAGCATTGTGTGCGCTATTAAACGAAAAGAGAAGCGCAACTTGTATGCAGACGCATGCGCAATGCGTGTGTGCTGTTCTATGTGTAGAAATGTACGCTTGCGTGCACCATGTACAAACTCTATTAGATTTGCAAGTGATTATCTGTTTTTTATTGGATTTCGTTTACAAATCAATAAACTATTATAAAAAAGAAGAAATATATTAATTTCTGACTTTGTCGTTGTTGACAGTGTTTATACCACGTAAGTATGTTTAATGTAATAAATACAATGTTTATTAACAAGAATATATATAAATTAGATATTTGAAACATTTTTGCCTATATTTAGAACAGATAACTTTACATTTAACAAAGTTAATTAAGTCAATGAAAAACACTTTATTTTAAATTTTTTTGTAGTTATATTGAAAATTTCGAAACATCTAATAGGAAATGCATTAGCAATATGTTGTCGAGAAAGAAAAAATTCACGTTAGAAATCGTATCTGTCTTACATCTTTAAGGATCAACTCAAGATATTCATCGAATCATTTGAGAAATAGTGATAGTACAAGACCAATTCGAAATATATCTTAATTAGTATGACGCATTCTTGTTTGCTTCGTACACTAATCTACTGATTTTGAGTTCAATAGAATATTATTTAATGCTATGAAACGACTTAAGCATTATATTGAAACAGAGAATTAGAGTAAACGCGACAAAAATATTTCAAATTCAGCTATTAAAGCATTATTATTGACAAAAGTGATGAAAGCAAACAATGGAAGCGTGAATTTTCTATGAATGTTCGTACGATTTACTCTAAATCTCGCCTTTTATAAAAACAGTGTTGTCATAAACTTGGGTGGTTTCTCTCATTTGCAGGTATTTTTCATTATTTGGGTGCATATAACATTTAATATTAAAAGGAATTTTATGACATTGCAAACATGAAAGAATAATAGATTTAATTTTACAATTTTAATTTATTTATTGTTTTTATGCTATGTAATTAATATATTCTTTTAACAAATATATCTACGAAAATTTGAATATATGTATATTATATACAAGCCGGGCTGTGGTGTGGTAAATTACTGTCTCAAGATCACGAGTACGGACTCATGGTTGGTCTGCCAAAGCCCCCTGTTATCGAAGTTTGCTATTAGGGAATGTGAAGACCTAAATTATTGTTAATACTATTAATATTATTTATATAAACAAGTAAATGGCCTGTGTTAAATTTAACATACGATTTACATGCAAGAGCATATATGTGTAACATCATCAATGTTTCCATCGTAATTTCACTAATAGATGTACATCATGATGATAAAACATACGAAAATATCAAATTATATCCGTGTCTAAGGAACTAATATTCCCGTATTTAAATAACTTTTACTCCCTAGAAGAATGTCAATCCCGAATACATCGATGCATGCAATTAACTGTAATCTGAATTTTTACATAATACATCATATAATCTTTTATTATCAAGTATACTAAATTCATCTGTTAGTGACTAGAGATGCTGATTTATGGTGTCCAAGATAAAATGATATCGGTATCCATCAATTGTACTCACTAATGCCGTGTAATTCTTCTGGAAAATACTTTAATTTTCAGGAACTGGAGGAACTTCAAATTGTAGAAAGGAGCTAAGTACCCCATCTGATTAGAATTGATTCAGGAGGCTGAGAAAGTGCTAGGGAAACTCTCCGTAACTCTTCTATGCCCTTTGGTGACTTTAAAACCCTGTTTCGTTCTAGATATTTATTTGCCTATATCTAGATAACTTTCTAATATCTTTAGCTATCAAGTATAGAGCGTGAATTATACATATTTGATGTAACAATATGGAAAAACGTTTTTTAGTGAAAAGCCAGTCTTTCCCATATATGTAGTTGCATCAGTGACAAGCAATAATATGGTGCAATTATTTACTTATTCTTTTTTACGCTTATAGTTTCATCGATAGTAATCCATATTTCTTCATTGGCAATTATTAATTGAATATGATTTTCAAGTGCTTCTCGAATACTCGAATGGTAATATTAACACCAAAAAATCTAAATATGCAATAAAAAGAATTTTAATTAAGATATTTACCTAAACAACGCAAAAATTTACAATTATTAAGTGGGCAGTAAATAATATGTATAGACATTGCAATAAATGTGTAAATACTTATAGTAATATACAATATATTCTCTACAACAGCACAAAACATTTTAAAGTTATAATTAGGATCTATTTTTACTATTATATATATATATATTATATATAATAGTAAAAATAGATCCTAATTATAACTTTTAATTATATATATATATATATATATATATATATATATATTAAATTTAATATTGAATAATGAACTGCATTTGCAATCGAGAAAAGCTCCTAAGCTAGTCATAAGTGCAATAAGTTTTGCAATATGCTTTTCACAACCTTTTTTTCTTAACATTAACAATTTTTATTCAATTGAACATTTTTTGTAAAATGTTTAAACCATTTACTATAAGAAATGAAATATGAAAGAATATAAGTAGGTGACATACACCTATAACAGTTAAATTTGTGCAAATAACATCAATTCAAAAACGAAAATGTTTGAAATAGAATAAATATTCAATTCAACATATATCCTCCTAATTATTCAATTTTCGTATCAATTTAATATTTGAAGTTTATTTGTAACCAACCATGACTAATTTTTAAAATTTAAATATATTCACTAGAATATTGTGTCCAAGAATTTGGTATTCGTTCACTATTTGCTCTTTTTATATTCTAACTGTTTAATAATATTTTGCAAATTAGGTGGTAAATTTTCATAATAGTGATAATGTTGCTAAAAAGCAACTAGGCAGTCTATAAAATGTATAAATGAAGCTAAAGAAATAGTATATTATAAAATATCTCATACATACGAGGGAGCATTTTTATATTCGCGGAATAGGAGACAAGGGGTGGAAATAAAAAAACCAAATTATTTTTCTTTTTCAATATATTCACCTGCAAGACGGATACATTTTTCACATCTTTCAATTAATTTATTTATACCCTCATAAAAAAATGATTTCTCTTTATCTGCAAAATACGCCGATACTGCCTCCTTGACTTCATCATCGGCAGTAAATTTTTTACTCCGCAGCACTTTTTTCATTTTCGGAAACAGGTAATAATCACTCGGGGCCAGGTCTGGGCTGTAGGGTGGGTGATTCACAATTTCGAAGCCCACCTTATGCAGGGCAGCTAACGCAACGCGGCTCTTGCGGACGGGCGGGTTGTCGTGCAAAGGCAGAACACCTTTTGTCAATTTTCCCCGTCTTTTCTCTTTAATGGCTTCTTTTAGTCGCTCTAATATTGAAGCGTAATATTCTCCGGTTATAGAAACACCTTTATCTTTATAATCAATCAACAATATTCCTTCCGAGTCCCAAAATACCGTTGCCATGAGTTTCCCAGCTGATTGTGACACTTTAAATTTCTTGGGAGGTGCTGTGCCCTTTTTATGCCACTGCATGGAGTCTTGTTTGGACTCAGGTTCATAATGATGAACCCAAGTTTCGTCTCCAGTAACAATTCCACTCAACACACCATCCTTGTCTTCATTACAGAGGTCCAAAAATGCACGCGAACACTCTACGCGCTGTTGTTTTTGCGGCGGCGTGAGCATTCTCGGCACCCATCTTGCGCTGACCTTAGACATGCCGAGATGATCGTGTAGAATTTTAAAAATTGTTGTATTGGATACTCCAACCATTTCTGCGAGTTGTTTCTTCTTTAGTCGAGCATCTTCGAGTACAATTTGTTCAACTTTTTGGATAAGTGCTGGCGTGGTCACCTCAATGCTCCTGCCCGGCCTCGGGTCGTCTTCAAGGGATTCCCTTCCTTGTTTAAGTAAACTATGCCACTTGTACACCATGGTTTTTCCTGGACAAGAGTCGCCGTAAACCAATGACATCTCATTCATTATGGTCGCAACTGATTTTCCTTGCCTGGTAAGGAACTTTATAACGGCACGATATTCGATTTTTCCATATTTCACTTTTCACTCCTGATTATGTTACTTGTTTGACGATAGCTCAAAGACTAACTGTCTAATAACAATGAAACTTCGTATTTATACTAATCATGAGTCGCTGCACAGGCCACGCCCCCAATGCGCCTATTCACCCCTCTACAACCCGCTCATTCCGCGAATATAAGAACGCTCCCTCGTACTTGTTTGTGTCTGGAAAGATGTCATACTATTTCATGAAGAAATATTCTCTAGATTAATGACACAATATTTTTCTTAAAGGCAAAGTTTCTGTCAGTGTTAAAGTCATCAGAATATATTCTTATTAATTTTTGTTGACACATTTTTAAGACTAGCGGCAAATTCAGATAATAATAGTCTAAGTACATGAACAAGACTGACTGAAAAACTAAATGTTAGCAAGTAAGATTAAGGGACTCATAAGCATACCTATTTGGAATTTATGATGAGCAGCATCGTTTCACTTCATTGGATGTAGTCTCTCTAAAAGATAATAGAGTAGTTGAGAATTATATATTTTAAAGTTAAATTCATATTTCATAATAGAATATACGAATATACGGCACTAGGCAAAGCTTCATTTGTGTATGAAATGACACCGTTTATGTTTTTGTTGAGAACATATTTCAAATTTATATTTATTTTCATTATTATAACCATTACTATATTTCCATAGTATTTATATTTAGGTAAAAAATTTGTTTCGGGATGTTGATATTAAAGTTATAACAATATTATATTATATTGTATATAATACTTAAATTTTAGTTATATTTATGTCAAACATAAATAACACGACAATAATATAAATATACGATAAATACATTTTATAGCTTAAATAATTGTGCTTTATATATATAGTATTAAAACATTCACTAATAATAGATAAGCCATGTTGATTCAAATGCAGTTGTTTATATATGAATGTTAATTCATAACTTAATAATACTTAATATAATACAATTTTCATAAGACCAGGTTTTTGGTGCCATACTAATTCATACATTTTAATTTTTTGTCATCATTTAATGCTTTCATGGCAATTTAAGTAAATTATTGTAACTTCTCTCTCCTCTTGATTGTTATCCCACTCCTAAAGGGCTTCGCCTGTGCAACGTGCATTCCTGAATGGAAATATCTAACAGTCAGCAAGTGACTGTGGATTGAGTTGCTATATACGTTGCGTTGCGTGCATTTAGTAAAATCATATGGTTACACTATTCTTTAACTCTCGCTTAATAATAGATTTATTTCGAGGTTTATTTTTTCAGTTTCATGTTTAAAAAGTTCATTGACCGCTAATTGAAAATATATTTTAGTTTCGAACAATTTGCGTATACAGAAACTTTGCCAAGTTTAGCTTTTGAATAATGAAATATTTAGATTTCTTCGGTAAGGCAAATATCCGTTATTTGTTATGTTTATATGTTAGTCGTAGTGTAAAGGAATTACAAGAAATGTAGTACAACAACTTGAGACAGCACTAAAAAAGCTTTTTTCAGAACAGTGACATAATTTTTAAAAACAGTATTAATTTTTAAGATTTTAGAGCATACTCTATAATTAAATAATTTTTACTAGATTATAACGAATCTCCTTGTTAAACGGTTGTGAATTCTAATTAAAAAGACAGTGATCTATAAACGTGATTACATAACGTACATGGGATCTGCACCTCTTCAAGAAAATGTAAGTTTTATATTCATTTCTGGTTAATAACTATACTCTTATTAGTATTATTTACTCCTATAATTTATATAATTTAATTATAGTTCAAATTGAAAATAAATAATTCTTTATAGACAGGTCAGTGAACTGAGTCTCTAGTATTTAGTTATTGAATACAGTGGTATTTAACATTGTTTAATTAAGAAGATATTGAACATTGTCTGGCGTCACTATATAATATAAGTAGGCATAATGAAAGGAATATATTTCATTTTTAATTTTAATTATACCTAATATAGTTTCTTCAAAAGGATTTTTTTAAATTAAATATTGATTCGTTATTTAACTTATTAGATTAAAAAGTGTTCTACATTTGAAATACACTTTTTTAAAACCATTTGTTATTAAAACTCAATTAACAATTTGATTTTGCTACTTATTCATTTTATATATGTACTTTAAATTTCCTTCATTAATTTCATAGAGGCTGATGGCGATATTTATCATTCATTGTTTGATATAAGCACATAATAGCACAGCCTAGTTCATGTTATTTGAAATATGAATTTTGAAATGAAAATGTTCCCTCAAATGCAATGTATGTAATCTCTATAGGGATAAAATTGCTAAATGTTGTGAATTAATAAAAAGGCTTGACAAATCTTGTAATATATATAATGTAATACTAAAAAAATAGACTTCTTATATGCCTATATATTAAGTTACATCGAGACGATCAATAAGTGATTGCTATAAAATCTTCTATCACTATTTTCGTGAATCTTATATTCACATTCATTACTATATTAGACTAAATCATTTCTTTAACAAAAATAAATAGAACTAATGAATATAGGCTATCTTCACTACACTTTTATTAAAAGTTAAGTTATAATTAAATTATTATTAAATCATAGATGATGTTTAAGAGAAATAAGCAATAAAATAAATTAGAAATTAGTATTTATTATTATAATGGCCTTTTATCATCAACATCATCAATTATTGGCACCATTTTGCTAATTTCAGTTATCTGTTGTTATAGTATTACGCATTATAGTAAAATAAACGAATTCAGGGCAGCTTGTTACACTGTTAAATATGTGACATATCTATAATAATAATTGTGGATACAATTCAGTCGCGGTAGTCATACTGTTGTTTGACTTGTTTCCTTCATATTTTTTTAACAATGCGTTGAAACATTAACTATTGCTAATTAAATTAAATTAGAAATAAATATGTCAAACAATGATTAATACGAAAAATAAACTTTTTAAGATCGTTTTGAATTGAGTAATGAAATTGGAATACTTGTTAGTTAGTATTCGCGAATTAGAAAAATATTCGCTTTAATAATAATAATAATTTAACAAATGTAAATATATTGTATACAATTCTTCTATAATATCCAACTACATATTTAGGTCACACAATTTTATATGTTCTCGTTATGTTTTGAAAGCAAATGCATTATTTGCTCGGTTTATTAATTCATAATACATACTTCATGTTATTCGAAATACATACATACATATGTAAACTAAGTAACTAAGTAACACGTTATATAAAAATTATAGAACAGATCAGTTTCATTAACGTAAATAAATAAATTATAACATGAAATATGACCATTTTAAAGTTATTTCAATATTCTAAGCCCATAGAATATATAAATAGAAAGGCAAATAATTCAAAATGAGTGATTATTTAATGAGCAGATATTTCATACCTATCACCTGTAATAGATTTCCTTTTTTTTGTCAGAATCCAGTTTTCATTGCCATGTATGTATGTACATATTAAGAGAGGTACGTGTATGGTGTTATATATTATTTTTTCTTTATAATTAAAAACGATCTTACTTAATGCATGATGCGCTTTGGTGTTTCGGAAATATTAATTATACATCCGTTTTATTTATAATTTGTAGCCTATTTCAGATTTTTATCATACATTTAGTTAATTTATGCTCTTAGCATTGGTAATATCATTTTGTCAATTTTTTAATATTTATATTTATGACATATTTTAAGGCACCTTGATTCTTAAATTTTATATTACCTGTTTGTTAGTAATACCAAATTGCCTGAGAAAACGTGAAAATCTATTTCAGTTACTTTCAACTGTAATCAACCTACTGTAAATTTTTTCATTCTGATTTCGTCTTCTTTCAGGAATTCATTCACTACACACTATGAAAAACAATGGACATGCAATCTTTTCCTGTCTTATACCTCCACTTGCACTCAAGCGTTTTTGTAGCATCTTCTTTTCAAATAATAATAAACTTTCTGTATTTCGCGTTTATACTAACATTTTATAGGACTCCTGTACTTCTTATATAACTATGTACTATTTTTACTCATTAGCTGCTGAATTAATTAGCTGAGAATGTGAAAATAAAGAGTGTTACATTTTTGAAAATTAATAGATTGAAACGTAAAAATACACAAACAAAATATTAACGAGATTATGCACCATAGTCAATTTAAATGGGCATTTATTCAAATTGATGAATGTAGATGAACAATCTTATCAATCAATAAATATAAATAGAGTTGCTTAGTTTATATAAATATTATGTCTATCTTCAACTAGCGTTCTAAGGTAAGTAATAAATAATTTTCTAATCACAGAAATGACTACATAATTTCTCCATTTTCGAACATCTCTAACAATCAACATGCATTTACGCGGACTTCTGAATGTAGGAATATATTATTACGTACAATTCATAAATAAATATATTAGTTATTTTATATATATGCAAAGTAATATATCCTCTAAACAATAAAAGAATGAACTTAAATGCCCAATATTATTTTTTAGAGTATAAAATAATATGTTAGGTGCCTATCTAATACATTGCTTGTTCTAAGTAAGGTGGTAAGTTGTCTCAATTATTTCACTGTCTTCTTATATAAACTCTTTCAAAAAGGTATTTTGTGTTTGATTTTGTCTTACTTTTTACAGTCTTCTGTAAAGATAATAAGTGGCATTTAGCATTCTTTTCCAAATAAATTAGAGTCTATAGTCTGTCTCAACCTTATTATGCAGTACAGCTCTTATGGGAATTAACTGCAACGTTGCCAAATCTTCTCATCATCTGTTTCCGGTTCATTCCTTGACATTTCATACGATCGAAACATAACCTTTACCTTTTATGATTGTTAGTATTTATGAAATACTATTATAATGTTAATACTAACGAGAAGAGTTAAAAGGGAAGCGTACAGGGAATAGTAATTAAAGAAAATGGTACTTCTAATGATATAATTTTGTGATATTTTATATAAAACCTTGTAGATTAGTATTTTTGTGTTATGAAGAGCACTTAATTTCCTTGGTATTATTGAGTATTAGCAACATAATTAATAATAATCACAAATAATTATAAATGTACATACATATCTATTATAAAATTGATTGGGAACTTGTTCTCGGGAAATATTTCTTTGTTTAATAAATATCTTTATCAGTTATTTATATTTATTGGTTTAGTTTTGTTTACAGATATTAGCAATAATTCAAAATTAAATAGTCAAACTCATAAAGTAACATATCAGTAATTGTATATATTTGAAATAATATAATAAGGTACATAGATAGACCATTATGTCGAACAATATACACAGTAATATAATTTTACTCTCGCTGGAAGGCAAGGGCCTCCCCATGGCGTTTGCATACATCTTGTGTATTGTAATCCTACTTGTCCCACTATCTCATCCTCCTCATTAATCTTCCATAGAAATCTATATGAATACAAAGCACAATTAGATTAGTATATTTAAAAAAGGAAAATTAATTAATGAAAATAATAATAACATGTAGAAGATAGTCTCACTTTTAGTCACTTGAAGAAGCTGTTAGATCCTCTGAAGATGAATGTGTTACATGAATTAGAAATTCTTCTACATCTTGCAACATATCAACCATCCACATACTATTTTCAATATTTTTTACATGATTAATGCAGTTTTGCCAATTATCAGCTGTCACATTTCTATAACCTCTCGCAATTAATTCTCCCATATCTTTTACTTTAAAGGTAGCATTATTCATTTGAACATAGTGCCTGTGCCCACATCATTTCAATTGGATTAAGTTCACAATGGTATGGGCGAAGAACTTCATGTCCTTGTTCTTTTGCATATTCATTCATCATTTATTATATTGAGACTTAACTTCTGACACGCAAGCCAGTAAGTCTCTTTTTAACATATCCTCATCAGTGAGTATGTGTTTTTCTGCAAGCCATTCAAAGATTTGGTCTTTTCTCCAAGTTGTTGTCGGGATCTTTTCTATTTTTCTACTGTGATATGAAGCATTATCAAGGACTATCACAGAATTGTCTGGTATATTTGGAAGCAGTTTCTCGACGAACCAAGACTCATATGTGTCCGCATCCATTTCATTATGGACATCAGCAGTGTTTTTCTTACAGAGAAACGTATATTTAGCCCCCGGAACAAAACCATTGTTACCACCAGCATGCACTAATGCAAAACGCGGTCCAAGACCACTTGGTGATTTTAGTCCAACACTGAGTCCTTCTATTCATAGCTTTCAAGCTTATCGATTGCTTTGTATTGTGGTATCTGTCCATGTTTTATTTACCGCATGTTCAGTATTCACCCATCAGTATATCTTATAGTTCTACCTAGAAATAAGAGTAATTAAAACGCAAAGTATAAAAGATTATGGTATAAGTAGCTGTACCTTCTTCTCTAAACTTCTTTATGTCTCGCAAGTATTTATGCCTCCATCTAATGATATCATCTCGCTCGATGAGAATACTCTTTCGCCCTACTTTGCGAAATTCAAAACCCATATCATGTAACAGTTTGTGCAAAGTTGAACGTGAAATGCTAGGCAGATCATCATTGTTATTGATAGCAGCAATAATTTTATTTAAAGTAGGCAGTATATTCTGCACAAAAAAATCATGCACTTTAGATCTAATAACAGCTAGTGTGTTCTCATCATATGTATGAAGACGATTATTTACTTGTGCACCTTTTCTTGTCTTCGGTATCTTAGGACTTGATAATGGGCTCTTTTGTTATTCCTTTTTTACGTTGTATATTGTACGTTCTGAAGAACCTAAAGCTCTGCTTGCTTCTTGAACGGCAGCTGTTACGTTCATAGACCCATTAAAATAACGAGAAACATTCATTATCATCTGTTTTTTCTTGCAACTATAATTTTCTCCCTTACGTCGCTTTTTAATTGTAGGCTCCATTAGCGCAGTGAAAAACCCAAGTAAAAATTATAACAAAAGATATAGGTTACGTATCATATTTGTAAGAATTACAAATAATATATATACCTACATAAACGTTTGCAAAAGGAAGTCTACGTTCTAAAAAGAACGATTTAATAACAACTACAAATAATTTAATGGTGAATACACAAATATAAACACACAATGAAAACTCTGATAGCTGTCAATACGACTATATAGTTACCTACATTGCCTACTATAATAAACGACAACTTGCAACACTGCAACCGGAAATAATGATAGCGTTATTTATAAATTACTAAAGGGAACAGAGACACAAAACTGATATTGCATCGTATACTGCATAATAAGGTTGAGACAGTCTATAGTTGTTTTACATGATATTTTCAAAATTTAAAAAATGTGTATAAAAATAATAGTACGAGTACTCCATGATTTTCTAACAGTTTGGGACTTCCTTGAGTATATATATATATGTACATAGATGGTTTGACAGAAAGCCAGAAGAGGATAAGTTAGAAGAGTAAGTTTTTTATTATTTTTCAATACATTCTTCTTTAATTTCATAGTATTTATACCAATGATATTGAAGTGCAATAATATTCCTCAATATCGTCAAAATACTCCTCCGTTGTTATGAAATTTTTATCCAAACGAAGCTTCTTTCCAGTAAGAAAAAGTTTGGAAGAAATAAGTGAAAGTTGCTTAAGATTAGATCTGACAAATTAGGTAAGTGAGGTAGAATTTGTTTAATAAAGAGGTATAATGTGAGTCGACGATTTGCAAGATGATGTGTGTGATTTTTTTAAACGATCCATATGAAATATTTTTGAAACTAAAACGAAAATTAAAATTTTCTAAAACATATCTACTTTTATTGTAGTGGGGACATGCTTGACCTATGAACCACACTAATACAAGTTCAGTTCCTTGTGAATTATTTCTACACTCATTGATAATTCATTCAAATATATTGGTTGAAACTTATGAACTACTAATTTTTAATAGCCAAAGAAGTCGGAATTTGTCAAGTCCGATGATTGTAGAGGCCATTCGATTGTTCCATATCTACCAATTTAGCGAATAGCAAACTTTCGGTTGTCAGAATGTTTGTAGTGTAATGCTGTGGAGCACTATCCTGTTGGAAGAGAAGTTGATATTTGTCGTGTTCTCAAACATATTCAAAAAGATTTGACTGTTAAGCGTTCAATGGTGAATATGGGCACAACTATTGAATTATCTAGTATTCTGGCCCAAACATTAATTTTTACTTGCTTGTGTCTACGTCCTTCTGTTACATTGTGTGGCCTTTCATCATTTCAATATCGTACATTATGCTTGTTTATAGTATGTAGAACGTGCACTCATAATTAAAGCAAATTTTCTTTTAAAAAATTTGATTGGCACTAATGGTGTCAGTCATATTTTCGCAAAATTCTGGGTATCGATCGTAATCAGCCCCACTAAACTCTTTATTTTGTATAAGTGAAATGTATTCAGTTTTGTGACTTATATACCGATGAGTAAAAAAGTACAATAGATGCGATCTGACGCAAAGAACTGATTAGATCCATGATAAAATTTCTAACCACTTCGATCCCTATCATTTCTACGGATTTCTACGCCATATTCTTACCCAGAAGTCTTTTATTAAAATTCTTGCTCTTGAGGAAATAGAAAAAACAATTTTTATGAAAAAACGTTGAAATCTTGCTTAATTTTAATTTAAAGCATACTTGAGTGTTCACGAATTTATTGTTCACATCATAATGTATATCTAACTTGGTCGTTTTTAACATGATAAATAAATAAGTGGTTTGCAAATATAACTAACGTAAGAAAATAAGTTTTGATTGCAACAGGTTAAAGTATATCCTCCACAGAATATTAAAGGGTTTATTAAAATTTTTATTTGCATTTTAGTTTCTGAAATATTTTAGGTGGATCGTTTTCAAAAAATCACACTGTATATATCTATTCGGGTGACAATTAAACCATGCCTATTAATATACATATATATATATATATATATAGGCGGGTCAAATTGTATGGAATGATTTTTTTTGATAAAGCGTATAGCAAAAACGTAATTTATAGGTGATTCTGAGAAATTTTGCTCAAGAGACCATAGCTCTCTAAGTCGGGTTTGGAGCCCCCCAAAATTTCAAAATAGATATTTTTCCATATATACATAGAATAATTTAATTAAATTCGTCATAAAATCGAATAGAATTATAGTAGATTTCTCAATCTGGGCTTGTTTGAAAGGTATTTTTATCACCTTTCAGAATCTGTATTGATACCAATATTTTTTTTTAATTTTTAGTAGAGATATTAGGAATTTTTTGTCGAAAAATAGCCTAAAATGAACTTAACTCATAAATTCTGAATTTTTTTTTTGCAGATTATGAAAGTTCAGATAATTTCCAACAACTTTTATTACGATCAATTTTTTTGTTTTCGAACTCCATTTTGTAGGAAAATCGATATGAAAAAATCAACATTTTCAAGGTTTCAACAAAAAAACACTATTTTTACATTTTTAATTCAATTTATTTTTAAATATTATTCTCGGCCTAGAATTTAATGTTCTAACGTGGTAATATTCTCTTTTAAGGTCCTTTTTACTTTCCATTCGAGGAGTTTTCTTACGACTTTCTAATGTCACTGCCATAACTCCTTCACGATTCTTTTCTATAACTCGTTTTGAAACACTCGTTAATAATTGTACATGTCTTTCTGTTCCTTGTGTGTGCATTGGAATTTGAGGATCAGCCAGTGGTGGTTCATCGAAATCTAAGTATTCTACCAAGTGATCATATGGAATCTGTCGAGTAAATGCTGGTTCAAATAATATGTATATCGTCGTTATTCATATCAACCATATTGACATAATCGGTAGCATCGAAATTTAAGATATATTTTTTGTAAACTCTGAGTTTAGTTGGATCGTACAATTTTTCTCGATAGTGTAAAATTTTTTTGATAGCTCTATCCCGTATTGCTTTTCGATCATCAAATAACATTGTTAATAAGATATTTTCTGGATGTGCGTAATATGAGTTGTTTTGAATTACACCATCTACAATATTACGAAAGTTTGGTTGTAAGTATCGTGTCCAAAGTATAAATTTTAATAAAAGTGTGATGGTGTATTAGTTGTTACATATAATCGTAGTAATCTACTTGCTTTGGTTAACCAACGAGAATGTGCAATTGGTCCTGGTTTAATGTTAGCTAAATCAACTGGAACAATACCATTCGAAATTGCTTTAGCTATTTGATATAAATATTTAACATCTGTTGATAGTTCGAGCTCATGTTCATGATCCATCATTGCAGGCATATTCTCCAGTGGTATTGGATCAAAATCAGCTACTACCTGCAAAATGAAATGTTTAGATCAATTAAAATGCAATTATTTTATTTTAACTTTATTCCAATCGAAAAAGTAAAATAATAACAATAAATAATGATAATAAATGATGATATTAAATAAAATAAAGTGTTACATACCTGCAATTTCTCACATTCTTGAATAGCTTTGAATAACTTTCCACTTGCTGCTCGTGGTCCAGTGGTGACTGTTTTGTCCAATGCTTCATATAAATGACGAAATGGCAGTTCATTGAAATGAAGCAGACATATAAACCAGTGAATTGGTCTATTTAACTGTTTTTCAAATAATCGTAAAACACCATTTTCTGTTCCGGTATTTGCTGGCTCACCATCACTGCATATGCCAATTAATTGATCAACTGTTAATGTTTTATTGTTGAAAAAGTCATTCAGTTTTCTGTGTTTGGTTTTTGCATCTTCTTGACTACCCAAATTTACATATCTAAGTAACTCATTATAGGGCTCTTTCAGAACAAATAAATGCCGTTCTTTTAACATAGTGGTATGAAATTTGTCATTAATTTTCTCTATAGTTAATGAGTCATCTTTTCTACCATCGAAAGAGAATGAAGTTACGGAAGAATTTGTATGTCGTGTACGAAGCGCTGCATCTCTAGATTTAACTTTTTCTCTAGCCACTTTTGATTTATCCATAATAACAAGCTTACCATGAACATCTCTAAAAAATTTATATCTTCGAATAAAGCTGTTGCTAAACATGAAGCGACTCTATCTGAAACACCAAATCTATCACACGTCATAGCAAAATTTAAGGCATCGTATCTTTGAGTATAATGACCTTGTCTCATTTGAACAGTTGCTTCTGGAACTTCTGTTGTTGCTTCATTTTCATCTTCATCCATGTGTAATTCAGGTGGTTCGTATTTTGGATCATCGGTACCAGTTGTAAGTGTTGATATTGTTGTAGCTACTTCTTCAACGTCTTCCGTATATTCAGGTATTGTGAATTTTCTATCATTATGCTGGTCCATCATAGTCTTTTAGATGTTCTGGAATCAATCCACACGAGCATTCTGTTGTTTTTAATTTGCAATTACATTTGCCAATATAAAATAATTCGTTTATTGAATCAACGAATGCTTTAAATTCATCTCTTTTGTTGTAAAACACTCTTTCTATTAATGATTTCAATATTTAATTTACACCAAATTTGGATCAATTTATCTGTTACGTGAGGAGTAAAAGTTTTATACGAGAACATTTTGTTTTCAAATTTAGCACGATCACTTAAAAAAAATAATATTTTAAAATGTCACATTTAGTAGGCAAACTAAGATCATTTAAATCACTTGATAAACCAAAAACAACAATATCTTGATGAGGCATGTTAGTCAATCTAGAGTCAAAACTTTGTTGATGTTGTTGCTTTCATTTGCGAAGACACCGCAGACGATGTTGATGGTTACTGATTATCTATAATAACTTTGATATTATCACTGCACTCTTTGATTGTGTCACACTAAATTTAAAAATAAAAAAAATATTGGTATTGTGATAACCGAGTTTTTATTCAAGTATTTTGACAAACTGCGTGCGCATTGCACGATGAACGATTAAGGAAGAAGGCAAGCTTGGCAACGTTTAGTGTTTGTAAACGTCATTATTTTGTAACATCATTATTCATTCATACCATTCATTATTCGTAATCTGCAAAAAAAAAAAAATCTCGAAAAAAAATCGAAGAAAATTCAGAATTTATGAGTTAAAAGTTTATTTTTATTTTTCGACAAAAATTCCTAATATCTCTACTAAAAATAAAAAAAATATTGGTATCAATACAGATTCTGAAAGGTGATAAAAATACCTTTCAAACAAGCCCAGATTGAGAAATCTACTATAATTCTATCCGATTTTATGACGAATTTAATTAAATTATTCTATGTATATATAGAAAAATATCTATTTTGAAATTTTGGGGGGCTTAAAACCCGACTTAGAGCTATGGTCTCTTGAGCAAAATTTCTCAGAATCACCTATAGATTACGTTTTTGTTATAGGCTTCATCAAAAAAAAATTAACCCGCTATATATATATATATATATATATATATATATATAAAATATATAAAATATATATTGATATATATATATAAAATTATGCAATATATATGTTTACATTGTAGATAATTAATATAAACTTTATTAATTAGAGATATGTTACAATCCCAACAAATTATTTATTTAATATATTCTAAATGTTGCTGAATTAAACAAAGCAGGAATATTTCTCATAGGTATGTATGTATATATGTATAAATCATATGCAATTGAAATATACAAATTACAATGAAATTATTTCGACGTTCTGAACTTATGCCTTCCTTGGTTAAGATATTGAACTAAAATATTGAAGCTATACATTTTTTGTTAACAACGCAGATACATTCCTAGGTCATTAAAGTAAACGCAGAATCTTAAAAATTCTCACCCTGAAAAAGACCTCCAAAAATTTCTTTTCTTTTATTGTTTACCTCCGTTAACATTTTGCATTTATTGGACATAAATCTTCGTATTATATAATTTTGTAATTTAAAACTTTACGAAGCACTTGTAGTAAGGAATATTTCAGTGAGATTGTTACTTGATAATAAGTGCAGTTAAATTTTCAATGCTGTATGGGTTGTATGAATGTGGGCGTTTAAATGTTTTGCTCAGTATAAAACCACGACTGTACACGAATACATATAAGGCTACATAACAGGGAATTTATTTGCATTTATGTTTCCGCTGACAATTATTTATTTAAAACATAATTTTCTTCCTTTGCTGTATAATTTTCGATTTGCTATGTCGGATAAAGTGTCCTAGTGAATTGTTTCAAAAGGTATGTAATGTTACATTCAATTTTGAGTGCAATAAAGCTTACAGAAATACACATGAAACTATAGGTTGCGATAGATAAAAAATCCCTTTGACATATGTAACTGATTTTGTTGCACTTAATTATTGAAACTAGTTTCAGTTTATTTTATTATACCTATAATTTAGTGATCCTTAACTAAGTATATTAGTTTGGTCGACAGATTGCTTGCATCTTACATTTTGTTAATGTAAATCGATGACAAAATAGGGTTTCAGATTTCTCCTTCTTACTATATAATCTGAGCAATACTTCTCTATAAATGCCTGGGTATATATTATCTGAAGTTACAGGAGGAAACTCATAAGTTTTTAACAATAATGACAGTTGGCTTGAAGGTAGATGTTCAGCGCTAGTGTAACTTTTGCTTGTATTATTTTAATTTAAATGATTAAGTTATATCGAGTTTAAATCCAATAAATGCTTTATCAGTTGATCTATCTTTTTATTGCCCCATATCATGTGTTTTATGCTTCGACGCCTAATTCTTTTGCGTGTTACCGTAAAAGCTTTAGTATTTATCAGTTTACTAGAAAGATCTTTCTTTTATTTATATGTTACACTACTTATTTCAAAATATTACTATTTTTTAACAGTCTTCTAACTGAATGTGAGTAATATATAGAAATCAAGTTTTTAATAATAGTAGCGAATAAAGAAAAATGGTTCCGTGTTGGTACAAAGCACAAGAGTTTTACAATATAATGGAACTCATTATTGAACTCTTACCAGTTCCGCATTTGTTAAGAACGGTCGGCAGTTTGATATCTCTGGGTTAGAGGCTTTGAACTGTTCCAGTACAAATAACTCGCTGTGTCGTCTTGGTCAGAACAGAGTAGGAGGAAATTTTACTTTACCACTTTGTACATGGCTTGAAACAGTATTCCAAGAAAATGAATCTACTAGAAGATGATTGTTCACATAGTGTGGCCGCAGTCAGTGATACAAGGAAGTCCAGAAAAGAAATTTCAAATTGGAAGATACTACGCGGTCAAAATGTCTCACCTCGTCCATTTCCAAGTAGATCATTGATAATATCAATAAGATAATCGATTAAGATAGGTATATTAATTATCGCGAGATAGAAGAATGTTGGGGCAATCACCGTTCTGCAACATTTTCGAGTCAGGAAAATTCGCTCTACCATGATGGGTTTTATAGCACCACGAGATGCTCAAGAAGTTCACAAGCGGAACATCTCGCTATGTTAATATTTTAATAGATGAAGGTACGATTGCCTCTGGATGGAAAAATCGCAAAAAATCATGTCAAATAAAGAGGCCATCTTTTTGCCATTTTTGCATGAGAAGGGTTGTGTAATAAAATGGTATATCGAGGAGTGCCTGACCAGATTTGTTAAAGCATTCAAAGAATCTTTGAATGATTTAGGAAAAACCTGGCCGAAGGTACGACTTTGCGTTATTACCCAATGTGACGAAAATTCTAAAAGGAAAGAAGTTTCTCAGCAATAACTTTTAGTTATTTACGAAAATTAAAACTGTTGCAAAATATTTGTACTTTCTTTTATATATGTATCAACAATAACAAAGCACTTTACAGGTTAACATCGATAATTCATTACGAGCAACTTCAAACATCATAAAGTAATATTATTTTCATAAAATAAATGATTTCTATAGTTTCGGACGTTTTATTAAATTGTACTTTACACCATATTAGTGATCCTCATATGAATAAATTGTAGTCAATAACGAACAAAAATTCCCGCGATAACACTTACGATTCTAATATATAAATGTTTCGTTATATATTTTGTTAAGTTCTAAAAAGTTAAAAAAATATTAATTTTTGGTCAACAATAAACTCCTTATTACGTTATCGTAGTAATAAAGCTGTAAAAAATTATAGCAGCATTCCAATCAATTACATAAAGTTAAACTATTCTAATAATTCTCAGACTTTGGTACAGACCCACTGTGAAAGTCAATTAGATTATTTTTATATTCATTATATATTTAGATATTTGATTTGGCTTTTATTATTGCTACAAGTTATAATTGAATTCTAATACAGTAACAAATAGTTTCACGGTTTCGCCTATATTTCATAATTTAAAAATATTGATTCAGAAGAAAATGGACGTATCAGTCGTTAGAATCATATCGGTGATGTGCGTTGAGCACCCATCCGTGCTCCGCGTTTACCATTACGGATATAAAGCCCGTTTCCTTCAAGTGGCCTTTATAATAAACACGGTATTAACTAAACTAACATTTTGTCTCATAATCCGAGACTTCTTTTATTTCACTCCTACTGAACTTTTATTTTGATTGATTGAATTGCATAAATACGAGGGTGGCCGTTTATATTTCGGGAACTGGCAACACTATTAGTGTTGCCTCCGATCTGATGATTGCATCGTGAAGTTTATCATTTTTGACAATATATTTACTTTGGCAGTTTTATTATCCGGGCGCTATTTTTATTGTTGACAATAACTTGAAAATTTTATGTTAGCCAAAAAATGGAATTAACTCGCGAATATTTTCGTGCAATTATTTTTCATAACTTTCGGCGTGAATTATCTCAATAAGAATACATCGACGAGCTGAATTTTATGTGGTGATGAAAAACCATCGAAAACTACAGTATATCGTTGGTATAGTGAATTCAAACTTGGACGGCGTTCTTTGGACGATAAATTTCGTGAAGGTCGTCCCACAAATGTTGTTGTGTCGGCAAACATTAATGCAGTGTCGGAATTGATAATGCAAGACCGTCTTATGACCTACCATGAGATCAAGGCATCTCTAGGTATTAGTAACAGCAGCGTGCATAAGATCCTGCATGAACATTCAGCCATTAAGAAGCTATGTTCACGTTAGGTACCAGATTATTTGACGACCGCTGAAAAAGGACTCGCGTCGATTGGTGCCAAGAAATGCACAAAAAATAAATGGCGGTGCTTCAAAGAACATTTATAAAGTCGTCACAGTGATGAATCTTGCATCTATACGTATGAGTCCGATAGTAAATAGCAGACGACTGTGTGGGTATTCCAAGATGAGCCAAAATCAACAAAAGTTGTTCGGGCTCGAAGCACGTCAAAACAAATGGTCGCCTGTTATTTCGGAAAAACCGGTCACGTTGCAACCACGCCTTTAAAGAGTTGTAGAATGGTCAATTCCGAATGGTACACAACTATTTATTTGCCAAAAATTTTTGAAGAAATTAGGAAAACAAACCGAAAACGACAGATCATTCTTCACTATGACAATGTGAGATCTCACAGGTCGGTTCAAACAATTGAATATTTGGCCGGGCAAAACATTCAATTAGTAGGCCATCCGCCGTACAGCCCTAATCTAGCACCCTCTGATTTCTTTCGGTGCCCACGCGTGAAGAATAAATTTCATGGTCAACGGTTTTCTACGCCGGAAGAAACAGTTGAGGTATTCAAAACTCCTTCATGGTTTGTAGATACCACCTTTGTGATTAATAAAATGAAATAATCTTTTACTTAAAATAAATTTCAATAAGATTGCGAGTCTCATTGTGCTTAAGAATGTTAAAAAAGTAATGCGTCCATCTGATCAGGGTTAAATATTGATACTACCTACTTCCTGTTCATGAAATATATAAACACATCTAATGCGAGGAATTTATATGTATATTTGAAGGCGAGTTTGTATGAATCCGCCTTAAAAACTAGTATTGATTATTAGCTGTATCGCAGATGTTGCTTTTTCAGCAGAGTGTACATATATACACGGTTTCTTAGCAAACCTGCGGTAAAATTAAAATTCTTTCCTTTCGTTGTAGTTTCCATTGAATTGTCCCATGTTCTCCTATACTTTCTTGATGGTCTTGTAATCCACACATTCTTAATTTGCTAGTAGTTTTCCATCTTAGCATATCCCTTTTGTCTCTTTTTATGTCGTTATATTATAATAATCTATGTAAAAGAAGGAATTCTACCTATTTTTTTATTCCTATAACATTTCCTCGATATTTCCTTTTTATGGCTTTATATAACAATCATCGACAATATTCAATTCCTTCCCCTTATTATGTTGAAGATATACTAATTTTAACAGGAAGGCTAATTTGTAAACAAATATTGTTTTCATTTTTATTTTATTGTAGTCAAAAAATTTCTCTTGTAACGTGTAAAATGTAGAAGCTACTACCTTTATTCATGTGTTTATTTCATTATTTATGTTCGATTTATTATTTATTATGATTTTCAGAGTTGTAGATTTTTATGTTACTTCTTATCGTCTTACGAAAACTATATGGATAATGAATAAGAGATTATCTGCAAAACAGAAGGCAAAGACAGGAAAAGTCTTTGATTACAGTTACATTAATATATAATATAATAACTGCAGTTACGTTAGTATATAATACAATAACAAAGAACATGCTTCTAATAATAAGATTGAGGTTGACAAATGTGAACTGTCCATTATTATAAACACTTTGAGAAATAGGCATGCAGATGCGGACGGTAGTAATAACGTGTTAAAGGAAACGATTCAAGGTTTACATTCTAAAGTCAGGGTTTTGGAAGGTAATTTCAACATACTGTTTTCTGTTACTTCGATAATCCTCAAACGACTTGTACACCAACACTCTAACCCCATAGTTCTCAAATTTTCGTAAAAGAATGTTGTTGTTTACTGCATCAAATATTTTACCAAATAACATCATTCACAAGTTTTACCACTACCTAGATTATTATATAATAATATAACTTCAAAAAATCAAAACAGCCAAAGTAGTGGATCGTCTCCTTGTTAAACCAAATTGCATGTTAGCAATTTATATTTACTATATGAGAAATTTATTAGTCTTGAAGCAACTAACTTTTCAATTACCTTATCCGCTATTACGATCGAACTGGTTTTTAATATTGGCTTAATTTTAACAATTTTCGAAGACTATAAAAATGTCTGGTTCCGCACGAAAAATTATTTTTTAAATCAAGAATCAAGAGTTAACAATTCGAGTGTCCAATGATCAGTTATATTATTAAAATAAATAGCAATATCCATTGGTTGATATAAAATTTTTTACCAATATCAAGTTTTGTTATTTCAGAGGATCTTTTTTTCTACTCGCGAGTTAATAATTTCCCAAGCTATTTTTGTTGGATTTACAGAACATCGCAATATTTCATTATTATATAATATTTTTGTAAGTTTTATTACTTTTATTTATATATTATGTATTGTCGCATAATAACATCATTACTAGACACACACACACACATATATATATTTAAAGTTTGTGAAGATATCCGAACTCCTTGTGGAATCTAGCCGTTAGTAGCCGTATTGCGACCCTTTTTGATTATGCTTTTAACCTTCGCACATGCAGTTTCATAATAAAAATATATTATTTTTATAAAACTCTTGTGTTGAGTTATAATATTTTACATTCTCAAATACCTGTGCTCAGTTTTCATTAGTTAATACGTGTTCCAAATACTTTGTAAATTCCTTATTTTGTATTGGTTTATATAAAATAATAGAATTATAAATATCAGTTACATTCAGAATCTGGCATTAATATTAATTTTTGGGCCGCATGATCAGATACACCATCATAAACGATAAAACTACTATAATTTTGAAAATACTTACTTAAGCATACATTATCCAAACAGTTTGTAAGCCGAATCGCTTGATCGATAGCTAATAGAAGACCATCGTCCTCCATTAAGTGACTAAGCAACTCCACTTCGTTAGATTTCGTTAAAAAATTAATATTAAAGTGTCCACAGAATACTGTTCTATAGTTGTTTAATTTAGTAGTGATATAGAGCGCTTCTTCGATTTTTTTTTTCAAAAATGTATTAAAATCACCCGAATCACTCCTACAATAACTACAATTACAATCATGAAAATTAAACTTACAATTAGTAACACCACATTTAAAATGCAATTTAATCGATATTGTTTAAATTACTATATTGTTTAGATTACTAAATCTAATATTATTGTTATCAGCCACTACATCATTTACAAAAATTGCCACTCCTTCATGGATTTTCAGTGATCTGTTAAAATGATTTATTACTATTATCATCGGCATACCAATGTTCAATCAAGCATAAAATTTGACAAAACTCTGTCCGGCACCTCGAGTTCACTATCTTTACTATTAAAATAGTTTATTTGATTAACTGTGAACGCTCTCTATAATTCGGTATAGTAATTTCCATAACAGAGAACTTCCTTTCAGAACAGTGACTCAATATTTGACTATAATGACGGCAGTGACTATTTCCCATAATCAGAATTCTTTGTTTTCCTTTACGTCTTTTGTGATAATCTGTATCTACAGTATGTATTTGACTTTCGACGGTCTAAGTCTAGTATGGACTCTGTCTTCGTGCGGATTTTGCCGTGATTACAGGTGCGACACTGTGATTAATAATCTGCCCATGTTGACAATTTAGTTGTCGAAATACGTATACAGACTACGAAAATTATTGGGGAAAGGGGTTAACTTTAATTGATTAACATCATTCATTGTCAGTGTTAAGGATTCGAGTTCTATAGGTCATGAAGCAAACACGGAGATAATTAATATAAATAATTACTTTAAAGAAAAAACGGTTTTTTTAGACTTTAAAGCAACATGCACTAAATGAAATTTTTCACATTACCAAGCTTTTGGGACTGATAATTGACTGTAAATGTATTTGGAACAACCATGTTGATACTATCAGTAGAAAGTTAGCTGAAAGTTGCTTTGTATTGTTACGCCTTACAGAACAGTATACACTATCACTTATAGATGGTACATAATTCGTAGTTTTAAAAGCGTAAACTTTTAGTACTATATACTTTATATTACATGTACTCCTTTAGTACATTTTTTGCACATGTACTTATATTAATTTAATATCTGTTTATGTACTATTATTTTATAATAGTATAATTTTGATATACTTTAATATTTATTATATATAAATACATATATATATATATATATATATATATATATATATATATATATACGATTTATGTAATTATAGCAATGATTATGTAAGTATTCGAAGACTTTTAAAATATAACTTTTACAATATATATTGTTTACTATTAATTCTTTTATTGACGGTAATGTGTGTTCTTTCTTACTGCAATATTTATGAACTAACTTCTGTTTTAAAACTTTCTTTATGTAGGCGATTTAAATTATTCAATCAGATTCTCGGATTTATAATAAACAAATGCATATTAATAAATAATTTGGAAATAAAACAGTTTCAAAATAAATTCTGAGAGGGCATATTTAGAATCTACGCTATCAAATTAGTAAGTATAATATAAATTTTACATCAGAAAATTGATTTAAATAAGTTTTTAAATTTCAAAATTTTACTTGTCAAAATTATGATGCTTTTCCAATCATCTCTTAATTTTCTAACACTTTACTATTGTAAATTTTACTATTGAAAATTCTTTCTTATTTTTTAAATTATATTGGTAAATGTTACCTCATTATATCTTTACTTTATAAATTGTTTCATCATTCTCATATTTTGTTACAAATTATTTACTATTTACCTAGAAATCATTCATTTAATCTTATTTTTTTCATCATAAGTATCTCTTTACCAATATTCAAAAATTTTTACTTCCTTATTAGCAAATATAGCTATATTTGTTCTACATCCCAAGTAATAAGTTAATTAAAATGATTTTATGCATTATATAATGATTTACTAATTCATTTTCTTTACCTTCTAGTTAAAATTATATGATAAATTTCGCTATAATTAAATATATACAATTACGTTATCAACAAGATATAAATAGGTATTATATACATTTATAAATGCATTTATAAGTTTATTTATATATACACCTTAACTGTATATTCATCATCAGTTATTTTACTCCCTAAAGTTCTAAATTTAATTTTAAAACATATATGATCCTAATAATTCCAATATTAGAATGTACATAAATGTTTTAATCGTTATATTTAAAATAGTATTTTCTTTTATAATTAACTTGTATTTCAATCTAATTATAATTTCTTTTATTATAAACACATCTTGCATAATGTATAACTGTATATATATATATTGAAGGTAATTTTGATGGAGCCTGTGGTTGATTAACTTAATCTCTGAAGGTTGATATATAACCCCTTTCCACATTAATTTTCTTATTCTATATACATATTTCGACAACTAAGTTGTCTTCATCAGCAGAGAAGTTGTCGAAATACGTATACAGAATACGAAAATTAATGTGGAAAGGGGATACATATCCACCTTCAGTGATTAAATATATATATTTGCCTAATGTCCATCCTCGCTTAGTTTTCCCATTTTAATTTTGGTCTCTCAAAGCCCTATAGAGAAGTTCTCCCTTTAGGTGGCTTATATATACTTAGTCTCTTCAGTAAGTCCTCCGCTTCTTTTCAATAATAGGTAAAATTATGATGAAGATACACCGACCTACAGTGAATCTATAACCATCTGTAAACCAATCTGTAAACCATTTAAAGCAAAAGAAGATACTAGGATTTGATGAAATTGCCAACGAATTGTTCAAAGTTGTAGGCGATATACCATTGAACGGAATGTATAGTTTAATAAGAATATATACGGAATTTATATATATATATATATATATATATATATATATTTATTTGCCGACCCCAATTTTATGGTTTGTTGAAATACGGATTATCTTTCGAAAAATCTGTATTATAATTATTCAACAATATTATTAGTGAAAGTAATTCCATATGAATCTCTACGAAAATCTTAAATTGTTTATGATATATCGTAAAGGTGTCATAAATTAGAAAAATACAATAAATATTATATAGGCTAATCCCTACAGTATTAACAGTTTTACCTGCATTTCCGAAAGGTATTACCAATATTGTGTTACTGTACTAACTAATTACAATATTAGGATGTGTTATTCAAAAAGAAAATAAATTTTATGTCAGTCATCGTTCATCTTTTGTTGCGAAAACAGTGAAATAGAGAGTTATTGTGAATATTTTAATGCAATGCCGAAGACGAAGGAATTATCTGTTGAAGTGCGTGCTATGATAATTGCTTATCATCGTACGATTAAAAGTAATCGCGAAATTGCAAAAGAATTACGATTAAATCGCAGAACCGTTGATTATAACGTTAAAAAATTTGAAGAAAGTGGTACATTTTCCAACAAAAGAAGATCTGGACGACGCGAGGCGACGACATCTGCAAATAACCGGCGTCTAATACAGATAAGTAGACGCGATAGACGAAAACCAGCACCAAAAATTGCTGCTGAAATGAATAGAGCGCGTGTTAAACCAATTAGTGTGTCAACGGTACAGAGAAGGTTAAAGCAAGCGGGTTTATGCGGAAGAATTGCTCTGCGAAAACCACTACTACGAAAGCAAAACAAGATAAAACGACTAAATTGGGCTAAAGAACATAAGAATTGGATGATTGATCAGTGGAATAATGTGTTGTGGACAGACGAATCGAAGTTTGAACTTTTCGGTAGTAAAAGGCGAATATTCGTAAGAAGATCCGCAGGAGAAAGAGTACTGCCAGAATGTATTGCGCCTACCGTGGAACATGGAGGAGGTTCAGTAATGATTTGGGGGCGTTTTGGTGGAAGATCTGTAGGCGATCTCGTCAAAATTGAAGGAACCCTAAGAAAAGAAGGCTACAAGGAAATTTTAGAAAATAACGCTGTTCCTTCAGGACTAAGGATTCTTGGCGAAAACTTTGTATTTCAACAGGACAACGATCCGAAACACACTTCTAGATTGTGTGGCGATTACTTGCGTCAACTAGAAGTGCAAGGGAAAATCTCTATAATGGTATGGTCAGCTCAAAGTCCTGATCTGAACCCAATAGAACTTCTTTGGGAAGAATTGGACCGGAAGGTTCAAGAGCGTACTCTATCATCCACCACTGTACTGTGCGAATAACTTCAAGAAGCCTGGGCACAAATTACAGAAGATACACTGCAAAAATTAATTGAAAGGATGCTGCAGTCATGTGCCGCAATTATCAAAAATAAAGGTGGGCACATTGATGAGAGCAAAATTTAATAATAATTAATGATAAAATATTTATATAAGAAAAATGTAACTATTTTATGTTTATTTTACATTATTGTATTGATACAATAAATAAATTTTCAGTACACATTTGATAGATTAATAATTTTGGCTAAAGCTAAGGGTGGGCAAATAAATATGACCGGTAGTGTATATATACATGTATAATAGCTAGTCCTGCCATAAGTATTGATACAAGTGTAAACGCCTTTTTGCAGATGAACATTTTATGTTGGCAGTTCTGACATTTGATATATGCTTTACAAAAGTGCTGAACAATTTCACTAGAGTCGTCATTATGGAATGGTCGGATAAAGAGAGCCGTATTGCGGTTATTGCACGTCATAAGTGTGGAATAGAAAGAGCCCGTATTTTTGATTTATTGAAACCGTTAAATATTACGCGTGTGTTTGTGTATCGTACTGTTAAGTTATTCATTGATACTGGAAATGTAATCGTCCGTAAAAGATCTGGCAGGCCTCGCATAGTTCGTACACCACAGGCCATCAATGCTGTGAGGTCCCGCATCAATCGACATCCTGTCCGCAAACAGAAAATCATGGCTCGTGAAATGGGTATTGCTCCGAGAACCATGAGCCGTATCATTAAACAAGACCTAGGACTTAGAGCTTTCAAACGACAAACAGGACAGCGCCTTAACGTTGAATTAAAAAAGAATAGGAAGAAAAAATGCAGACAACTGATATCGTTGTACGGCAAAGAGCGTTACAAAAAAATTCTGTTTTCTGATGAAAAAATTTTTACCGTGGAAGAAACTTTTAACAACCAGAATGATAGGGTGTATGCACGATCCTTCAAGGAAGCCAGTGAAGTGGTGCCAAATATTCAGCGAGGTCATTTTCCTGCTTCAGTGATGGTTTGGTGGGGAGTATCCTATGACGGTGTCACGTCCTTGCATTTTTGTGAAAAAGGTGTTAAAACAGCGGCCAAAAACTATCAACGAGACATTTTAAGCAATGACGTGGAGCCCCTGAACTACACTATGTTACAAAACCAACCATGGATATTCCAACAAGACTTTGCGCCCGCTCACAAGGCCAAAACAACTCAGCAATGGCTTGAAAATCATGTACCTGAGTTTATTAGTACTGACTATTGGCCGTCAGCAAGCCCAGACCTAAATCCGCTCGACTACAAACTGCGGTCAATATTAGAGGGCATGGTCTGTAGAAGACCCCATCGCAACCTGGAATTATTGAAGCAAGCGTTAACAGAAGCAGTCGACAATTTTCCCATGGATATCATCCGTACAGCGATTGATGAGTGGCCCTGCAGACTTCGGCGTTGTATTAAGGCAAATGGCGGCCATTTCGAGTAATTTGCATTGTATTTTGTAGCTTACTATTGCCAAAATAAACTATCAAAAAATAATTTAAATCCAACTTGCAGTTTTCTTTTTGTACTTAAAAATCTTTATATCAGTATTTATGGCAGGACTAGGTATATGCCGACAAAACGAAACACTGAGCGATAATCGGATTCCGATCAAATAAATTGCAGTAATTACAGAAGTATAACTTTCCTACATATGCCATACAAAATAGAACACATGGAGAAAAATTTTGGAGAGTTACAAGGATTTAGAAAGCGAAATTCAACTGTTGATGCAATACATACAACGATCTAAACAGTAAAAAGTTACGAAAATGGTAAGGGCCTACATCTAGAATGAAGAACTCAAAAGCAATAATAGCAACTTGCGATTGAATTACGAAAAAGTCATTATGGAAACAGGCGGCATACAAACAGACGCTTTTTTAACAACTTAGTTTAATATAGTCTTAGACAGAATAGTAAACGCAACAGGCGTAAGAGAATCAGTAATGCAGACTATGAAACAAGTAGGATACGTGGATGACTTGGCCGTAATAGGAAGAGATGAAATAAGCTTAGATGAACTGATGCCGAAATTGATGAAAGAACCAAGAAGTAGAGGTCTGGGAAAAATGAAAATTTGCTCACTACAAGAGAAAAAGACGGACGCTCAAGATTTTTAAAGGACAAAAATTTAACAAAAAAACGAAAATCAAATAAAAAAGCAATACCTCCCTCTCCCGTTCAAAGACACGAACGAAAGAACAAAGGTGTGTCATTCCGCTAAAATAGGTAACAAAGTTACCGTGCGTAAATAGACGAATGTTTCATTATACAATACAGTTTCAGGTATACGCGTTGTGGCTTGGTTGGTATGAATATAGTTGAAAACCAGGAAGGTATTTAGAAGGATAATGGAACTAATGAGAGCAGCAGAAGGAGAAATAAGAAAATTGATGAACCACGAAATTAGAGCAAGAATGCAGGGAAAGGATATTGTGAAAATAATAAAGACACAGCGACTAAAATGCTTAATAAAGAAACACAAAAATGAAAAACAAAATTTGAACTTATTTTAATTACATAAACATTATAATTTTCAAGAAAAGGTTTTTTTTTCTGTATCGGTTATACCATAGAGCTTTGTAATTAGAGCATTTAGCTCACAGTAGCTTCATTTAGTTTCAGTTGTCTGAAAAAAAAGTGCTGTAATTACTTGCTCTAGTCATTATTTTATTACATTTGCTATTTATATTTTCTTTGCCAATAGTCTAATTTTTAAATTACTTTAAATGGCGGAACTGAATTTTATAGAAAGTTTTTGCATTAATCAGCTCGTATTTAACTAAATGAAAAAGAGTCTATTAACATGCTTCCTTTCTAGTTTTCAAATTGTATTATTGGGCAACTTACATGTATGAAGTCTCTTGAAATTATTATATATGAAATATTAAATTTAGATAGTATTTATTATAGACACGTTATGTTCAACGAAGATCATGTTGAAAATATTATTTATTACATTGAATGTGAGCTAATAATATTAATTTAATATAGAAACGGTTTCTTTTTGCAATTTATTTATATTTATATTAAAAAGAGCGGTCGAAATTAAAATAATAAGACATTAAATAAAACGATAGACGTGATATGCTCTAAATGTCAAAATAATAATAATATAATATTGTTTTATTCCTTCAACCAATTTACATTGGTTTGAAATGTCAGTATATGAATTATAAAATATATATATATAAACAAACAAATAAGAAAAAAGAGATGGTATTTTAAATGAGGATACAGATGTATATATTCAATAATCTGATGTATCTCTTGCAACATGTGCTCTTGTTTATGTAACATTTTCGCTTACCTATGTATAATTTATTGAACCAACGGTATACATTCTAGAAGCGACTAGAGTGAACTAATATACAATTACGTGATGTAGTTATAACGTACGTCCGACACCAGGGCGCCGGCAAATTCAACCATCTCTACCTATTTTAACGATATATGATTTCTAATTAAACGTAGCTATTTGCTATAGTATACTTCCTATTATTTAATATCTGATTGAACGAAATATGTATTTTGAAATATGTATTTTATTATTACATTATAATTCATAATAAATACTATAAAACACTCAAGCATTAATTAAGCTCTATAGTTCTCAAAGAAAGGTGTTTTTGGTAATACTATTGACTTAAATGATATTACTTAAGAAGTGTTATACTATATTTTGCTTGTTAAAGAAATTATAAACAAAGACTATAAATTATGTTTCCAAATTTAATGTTGATGACAAAGCTTTCTGTACTTTCCCTCCTAGCAAAATAAAGGCGAATGTTGGTTTTAAGTCCCTTGAGAAGTTTATTAAATGACATACTATTTCAATCAGCTGCTTTCATATTCTTCGCTTAGAAAATTATGAAAAATTATTAAGAACATTGATGTTTGTTCTTCGCTTAGAAAATCAAACATCAATGTTCTTAATGTAGGTTCTGTCTTTTGACGAAACATGTCATTATGATGCACAACTTAACTAATTTCTTGATTTAATGTAAAATGATTTACATTTATATGATCTAAAATACAATTTCATCCATACTTTTATGGAACAATAGTACCAGATAGTCTAGCGTATTATAATTTGTGTAATTAGGTCATTCAAAAGGAAGTTCATATGCATAATACCGTTTGGTTAATTCGAGCTCTTTCAAATATAATTAGTCGTACAGGATACTTGGAAATTCATATGTATAACAGAAATATTAATATACCTAGGTAATTAATTAAATATTTTCCTTTAGCCCTATATTTATGCTACACATTTTTAAATAATATTTTTTATAATGTATTTTAGGTAACATAAAAACGAAAATTAACTTAATAATAATGTTTGAATTTTATTTTTGAATGATACATGTAGGTATGCACATGTTACTATTTACTTTAAATAAATAATAAATTAAGCATTTAGGTAAAAATAGTCACGCAATATGTAACAACACAAAATGTACAGAAATGTAGTGCGATAATAAAATCACACGTAATACGCTCATATACATTAATTAACCATGTAAATGTTTAGAATCCTTAGTAAGAAATGTTACATCTATGTATCTGTGAGATGGTTTTATATATCCTCATGTGTGAGACTTGTATTTTACAATCTAATTCAAGAGTAAAATATTGACTAAAATACTTCCGTTGTACATAATTCTTGAAGCTCATGTAAAATTTCTTGTAATTCTAAAAAAATCATATACCATAATTTAAATGGACTAATAATATTAAAATATCAAGTTATACCGATATATTTCGGTAATTCATAATAGTTTGAATCCCTTAGAACCAATTTGAATATATTTTAACAACAGTTTAAAAATAAATATATACCTAAAACCTAACATTGTAAAAGTTATATATAGTACAATGTCGACAAAACGGTAAAAGAATATCGTGTACCTAAATAATGCTGTCCAGCAAAGGTAATGTAAATTCGTTAACATTAAAACTCTGTGTAATTTTGTATATCATTAGTTAAAGAAAATGTGAGCTATAATAGAGGTTAAGGAATTAAGGTAGATAATATACAATCATATTACAGGAATAATAATAGTATACTAAATGTAGTAAGATAGATAACATGAGCATTAAGAATTTTATCTAAAAATGTTAAAAAGTAAAAGCCTAATATAAAATTTAATTATAAATGAGATATGTTGAATTAGAAAGAATTAAGAAAATCAATTTGAAACGTTTTAAAAGAGGAAACAAAATGATTGAATCGATGACGCGATCAATGAAAAAATAAGTACAGGTCTAGTCCTTGCTTTAATAAACATCTGCACTCCAAAGTAAGCACATATACTGAAATTTATAAATATTTGTTATTTTAAAAATTAGTTAAAATATCTGAGGTTCTTATGGTTCCTTTAAAGTACTAATAAAGAAATATGTTTATTAATTTCAGTTTATTTGCATTTTAAATTTTATATGGATGTTTTGTTTGGACTTTACCGAATAAGTTTCAATCATTTTAATTAAAGATATATATATCGGGACACAAAGTTACATAGGTCGATGAAAGCATGCAGCTTTGAGTGGTTTAGATCTATTTAGTATCACATTCAAATTAAAATCTCATTTTGAATTTTTCAATTAAGTTCACGTCTTAAATCTTTTTAAGTATTGTTAGCTACAATTCTTAACTTTAGTTCTGTAAATAAATAAATATTATTTATTAATGTTTAAATGCTTTTGAAGATTACATAATTTCTTCTGTATATAAATTCCTAAATATATTAACTATTATTACTACATTACCTACTTCTTATCATAGATATTGTAAAATTTAATAAATCTTAGTTTGCAAAATGTCAGTTCAGCTTTTAGAAACATTTTGTCAAAAAATTTATTAAAAGAGCCTCAAATTCAAAAATATTATGTTGTATGAGAATACTTGTCTTAATACTCTAGATTTTTTATATTTATAGATACTTTCTCAATAAGGACAGATGTAAGTAAGGTTCACAGCAATAAATATGCTTTGAATGCATCATCAATAGTTAAATAGATAAAATGTATATAGAACAAAACATGTTACACTAAATGGTTCATTAATTTATAATTCCAATGTAATTGGATTTAATAAGGGAAAATATCACACATGTACTTTTACAAAATAGGTCAACAGCATCTGAAAGCATTATTTGAAGCACTAGTCAATATATGCTAAAAAAACTGCAATACATTTATCATCATACAATTATAACTGCATGACTAGATAAACAATTTAAAATTATAGATACAAATCTTACTTTTTTTTTTGCGAGAAATATAAAATCCAAAGAATATAACTGGTTATTTGCTGATGACTCAAAACAATCTACAACATTGTTTCACACCATAACGAAGATACGAAATCATATACATCAATTAACATAAGCTTATTAAAACTTTGAAAATGTTTTTATAGTGCATCAATTATTACAAAGCAGTGTAAAATTTGAGTGATTCTGAAATTCATGAGATCCATTTTCAAGTTTACATGGCAAATTCATAATATAGCGCGCTCTTTTCTTTGAGGAATAAAATTGCTTTGCATTTATGTCGAATCGGAAGAAATTAGTGGAATAATCCTTAGTAAATTTATGTTATTTTGTCATCTCTGTATATTAAACCGATCTATGGAAAACTTTTTGAGGATTCTGAATCATCCCAATTTTGTTTCTCAGTTTAGAAAACTTTATAATGATAATGCCGTTACTATATTGTGAATTATTCATATAGAAAGTTATTCAAAAAGTTTCTGAATACAGAAACTGAAAAAGCTTTATATTGCTATGAATTACATTGTAAGGTATGCAGATTAAGATTCAAAAGAAGCTTCCTTATAGCACAAAAAATTAAGAATTTTCAAAATAAATAATACCACAATGCAAAATAAGAAAACTTTATAAATATTTTATTTGATATATCTACAAGAATAGATTTCTGTTCAATAATTAAGAATATTTATCTCACTATATCCAATATTGTTGGTTAAGATTAAATTAAGCTATTGATCATCGACTGTGCTCGGGAATGTCTGCAAGATTAAATAGCGGAATAAACAGTAAATTAAAAATTATATTCATAGAATCTGAAGTTTTAATAACTAATAATCCTAAATTCAGCAAAATAAATATATAAAACTACCTACTTTGAGAATTTTGATAGCCTCGGTTGTCTCATGTATAACCCGGTATATCGATCCCCAATCCTTTAAATGAAAATAAATAAAAATTAATACAAGTTAAATAACACAAATCTTAGGGGATTTTGATACTGTAGCTTTTAATATAAAGTTTGAAAAAGTCTATATGATCTAAATGAATTATAAATACCTTTTACTTTCATATACTGTAACTAATATTGTAATATATAAGGGCTGAAATATTCTAGAATGAACATTTCGAAACGGCTTCGAATCTAGTGGAACTTTCTAGAACATCTAAACTAGATCGTTCCCGTGGTTTGTAGAACTTTCTAAACAGATATCGAACATTCTGGAAGCATAGAGAATATTCCAGAAAAATTTCGAATTTTGGTGTATATAGAGCTTCTAATAGACTTGTATAGCATATTATCAGACATTGTCGAAGTTTCACACGATAGTTCTAAGTAGGTGAGGCGAGCCAATTCGATTCCTAAATAACAACCAAAGTAAAAAGTAATTATCTGAGGAGAAAAATAAACGGTTTTTAGGCAGCCGTTTGCAAAGGAGCGCCCGCTTTATGTCAGTGTACTACTTTGTATTCTTATAAAGTCGTAGGAAAATGGAAACATTTTTATTAAATAAACAAATTGATAGTTCAAGTGAGAGTAAACGGAAATATCGTAAATACAGTGATAAATATTTTAATATTGGAGTTACTTCAGTAGAAGTAAGCAATGCAGAAAGACAGCAGTGTGTGCTCTGTTTAAAAATTCTAGCGCTCGACTGTGTTTGCTCCCAAGTTAGCTAAAGTGACATCTCGAGACTAATAGGGTTAAAAAGTCTTGCGAATTCTATCATAAGAAGTTGCAAGATTTACGAAAGCACAAAAGTGTGTTTACTAAACAAGCCACCACACCTTATTCCGCCTTTTGAAAAGAAAGATGGCGTTCAGCAAGCCCACCCGTCACATTAACTTACTAGTTTTGTATTTTCATATTTGAATTTAATGATTTTTGGAATTCAGCTTTAATAAATGCGAGCTGCACATATATGTGTTTCTTAACAGTAATTTTCGTTTCTGTTCCTGATTTATGCCATTATATACATATTTCGGCAAGGGCGCTAGGACGAAATACTTAATCTGTAACTGCGCCACGGGTTGATAAAGTTTGGGAACCCATGGCGTAGGTCATGATTATTGCATACGAATGGAAAACTATCTTCTAGCATCACCTCATACCACATTAGAAAGCAATTTATCAAAAGGACACTTTTTCATGGAATGCAAACTGTATAATAAACTACCTGTACATGATGTTTATTTTATTTATTTAACGCTAATGTTAAATCTTAGTTAATGTCAATAAATAGCTACTCAATTAATGACTTTTTGAAATGAATTTATTGTATATTATTATAATTTAATAATTTAAATTTTTCGTTTTTTTTCTACGTATTTCATAGATACGATGTATTTTTTCCGAAATAAAGTATTTATTTATTTATTTATAATGTAACTAAATTTTGAATTGTAATAAAAAACATTAATTGTATGATTCACAGCAAAAAGAAATTGTAAATTATCGTTACACAAGACTAATATCGAGAAGGCACGGTTCTAGTTAACTAAAACTAGAAACGTTGAACAGAATTCTTCTTCGATATCGCGCTTGTCCTCTTTATGTCCTTTCTTCATGTTCCCTCTGTTTCATGTCGAACGCTTGGATTTTGAGTATGGTGATTGTGCTTTTTTGCGGCGTATTTTGGGACTATCAAAATCTTAATTTACTTAAATCGACTTCCATAATATTTAAATTCGTATCGTTAACCTTCCTAAAATGAATAGCTTATATTTTATACTAAAATCTCTATTAATTATTAACGGTTTGTTTGATCTTATAAAACTATGCTGCCATCTTTAATTGTAACTTCAAAATGTCGACACTTCTCCCTTATTGATTTGTTGCAGGTAATATTCATTATCTATCTCATCTTAATCTAACAAGTCTTTGTTTTATAGCCGAACATAGTGTTACATCTTCTGTCTATCCATGATGATCCATATATTCCCAACCTAGAGGTAAAGCCACGCATCGCAAAATTTTAAGAGTAGCACACCCAGAAATATATATAGGGTCTATCATTGCGAGGTCTGAACACAGCAAGAATCTAATTACTTCTACGAAAGCTGTAAAAACTAACGCATGGCGATGAAAATGACAAACGGGAAAAAGGGGAGAAAGTTACTGTTTGGTGATTCGGTGAAGATTTTTATGGCAGTTTTTACTTGGTATACTACTGTGGACAAAAAATAGTAAGACTTTGTTCATAATTTTTAAATTCTTAATTTATTCTTCCAAATCTATTTCGTCCCCCTCAAAGTAATCCCCCCTAGCCCCAATACACTTGTGCCAACATTTCTTCTAATTCTCGAAACAGTTGTTAAAGTCAATTTCAGGAATAGCCTTCAATGCGCGTAACGATTCATGTTTAATGTGTTCAATTGACTCAAAACGGTTTCCCCGGAGCGGTCGTGTGAGTTTGCTGAATAGCCACAACTCACACGGAGCTAAATCAGGCGAATACGGTGGTTGCGGCACGATATTGGTTGAAAATTTGGCGAAAAACTCACGAAGAATTAATGCAGTATGCGACGGTGCATTATCGTGGTGCAAAAACCAAGAGTTTTCAGCCCATAATTCTGGCCTCTTTTTACGAATAGCATTGCGCAAACGACGCACAACACTCAAATAGTATTCTTTGTTGACAGTTTGGCCGGTCGGAAGGAATTCGGAGTTCAGCACACCTCGATAGTCGAAGAAAACTGTCAACATAACCTTGATTTTTGACTTGCTTTGCGTGGTTTTTTGGGCTTCGGCTCACCTTTGATACGATATTCGGCCGATTGATCGTCTGTTTCCGGGTCATAAGCGTAGATCCAAGTCTCATCTCCAGTTATGATGCCTTTCATTTTGTCTTGATAGTCGGAAAGCATTGTTTCACAGACGTCAACGCGACGCTGTTTTTCGAAAAAATTGAGTGATTTTAGAACAAGTTGTGCTTTCACTTTTCTAGGCCCAAATGATCTTTCAAAATGGTTTTCACTGATCCTTACGATATTCCAACGATGCCAGTAAGGTCTCTGACTGTTATGCGTCGATTCCCAAGCACCAATTCCTTGATTCTATTGACGTGTTGACCATCAGTTGATGTTGATGGCCGTCCTGGACGTGGTTCGTCATCAACGCGTTCTCGACCCTCTTTGAATAATTTGTACCAATCAAAAACACTTGCTCGCGACAAACAATTATCACCGAAGGCCTTTTGCAACATTTTGAACGTTTCAGCACCAGAAATTTGATTCCGTACACAAAATTTAATGAAACTTCTTTGTTGAATAATTTCACTCATTGTAAAAATCGCCGAATGCACTTTTTGTACTTCAGAAAGACCAGCGTATACTAAACACTAATGGTTATTTTGATGTGACATTTGGCACAGATGTCACTGACAGTCATACCAACCTAGAAAAAAAATATTTCGACGAATGGGTTTTCGCGCGAAATTTAAATTAAAAAGTCTTACTATTTTTTGCCAACAGTAGTACTATGCTGTCAAAATATTGTGCAAAATATGCGACAGAATTTTGTTATTATCGAAAAAAAGGGACTGTCGTAGACATGTAAATTCCGTAACATGCTCATATTTTCGGATACGGAATTTGTGTTTGATTTAAAGACCATATTTCTGGCTTGCAACTTAGCACTCACTTTACATGAACATCGACCATTTTGGAACTTCTGAAATCATTCTACTCTACCATTACCAAGTTGGGGAATGTTGCATATAAATGTACTGTACACGGAGATGCCAGTATAATGCGCTATGTAAGTCGTACCTTTAAAGATGTGTAAAATAATTTATTGTATATTACTTGTGAAATTCATGTCTTATATCTGTGTCAGAAACTATTCAGGAATGCTATCCAGAGGTAAATGCTTTAACTTCACACACAAAGGCAGTGTTTTAGTCGTGTCCCCAAAACGTAGACGTTACAGACTCTATCCCGGTATCCCTAAGCCACGAGAGCAGATTTTTACACATTGGATAAGCTGGTTAAAGATGGCGTTTCACTATCATAAATATTTCAAACATAAAAATCATAGCTTTACAATGTTTGAAGCTGGGTCTACAGGTATAAGTAATTAAAAAATTATTTCAATTATACAAATATTACATCACTAGATGTATTGGGTTGGCAACTAAGTACTTTCGGTTTATTTTTTTATTTTTTGTATAACGTATGTTAGTGCTGTACTTTACCGTTTGTCGCGTGATACTAGTCACATTGACGTAACTTCAGAAGCAAGTAGTGCGTCATTATTATTAAAGCTATTAGTTGTGGGTTAATTTTAAATGGAGTGCAGAAACGAACATTTTCGACATATTTTACTATTTTATTTTCGTAAAAGAAAGAAAGCTGCTGCGGCTCACAAAAAGATATGTGAAGTTTATGGTGCTAATTGCTTAACAGAGCACATGTGTCAGAATTGGTATAAAAAACTCCGTTCTGGAGATTTTTCCCTCAAAGATGAGCAACGTTCTGGTCGGCCTACTGAAGTTGATGATGACCAAATCAAAGTCATAATTGAAGAGGATCGTCATATAACTGTTCGAGAGGTTGCGGAGAGGCTACATGTATCGCACACAACAATTGAAAAGCATTTAAAATGTCTTGGGCTAGTTAAGAAGCTTGATAGTTGGGTACCTCACGAATTGAAAGAAATTCATTTAACACAAAGAATCAACTTTTGCGATATACACCTTAGACGAAATTATATCAACCCTTTCTTACAAAGAATCGTCACTGGTGATGAAAAATGGGTCCTGTACAGTAACATAGTTCGAAAACGAACATGGAGCAAACACGATAAACCAGCTCAAACCACATCGAAAGCTGAATTGCATCCAAAAAAGATCATGCTGTCAGTTTGGTGGGATTACAAAGGTGTTGTGTTTTTTGAGCTGCTTCCAAGAAACCAAACGATCAATCCACCAAGATAATGCAAGGCCTCACACATCTTTGGCAACTCGTGGGAAACTATTGGAGCTTAGCTAGGAAGTGATGCCACATCCCTCATACAGCCCTGATCTAGCACCATCTGATTGCCATTTATTTCGAAGTTTGCAAAATTCTTTGAACGGTAAAACTTTCACAAATGATGATGACCTTCACTCGCACCTGGTTCAGTTTTTTGCTGATAAGGACCAGAAATTTTATGAGCGCGGAATCATGCAGCTGAAAGAAAGATGGCAAAAGGTCATTGAGTAAAATGGAAAATATATAATTGATTAAAAACTATTCTTTGTTTAAAAAAAAGTGTTTTATTTTGTACTACAAAACCGAAAGTACCTAGTTGCCAACCCAATAGAACGGTCGTTCTTTGCAATTTCTCAGATTTTTTTTCACCGATTGCAATGAGTTCATAATAAGGATTACTGAAAATGCAGCTTAAAGAGGTTGTGTTTTAGGAAGTTTACAACTTCTAACATACATACGTATATATATTTGTGTATGTGTGTGTTAATTATTGTGACTAAACGCAAAGTCATTAATAATATATATGATTTATTTATTTTTCTAAGCTGTTATGATACGACGATGCACTAATTGAACGTACGATATATATATTTCACTGCGTGCTACTCTGTGAACATGTTGTAATGTATCGCTTTACTGAGAGCGTATAAGTGAAATACAACGTTGGAAAGAGTATTGCTATAGTTTAGATACTGTGATTATAACTCAGTTTTTAAACGACGAAGCTCCGCAAAAATGTTACAGCGAGAAATTTTAATTTTACGTTTACGCATTTATGCGCAATTTATCTCATTAAGTAAATTTATTAATTAAATTTCAGTGCGTAAATTTATTACATAAATGGCTGCTATTTAATCGAATCAACTTTATGCGATTGAGGAGAAACATAGTCACGGTTGTATAACTCTCGTGTCACGTACGAGGACTCAATTATGGTAAAACAAAATGCTCACAATATTATTGAATTCTGTGTTGACATTATGTATTTTTATTATGCATTTGTATATGAATTATTTCTTGCTCGAATAAATAAAATTCTGTAGAATTTATCAGATATACCCTATACTTTCCAATTGAAAAAGTGTGATTTATTAAAGTTGCAAGCAAAACGTTAAAAATTTAGACCTAAGAGTCCTTTTAAGCTACTGATCATATTCTTTTAGAAGTCTATGGCGTTTCCAGAATTCTATACTCGTATAGTAATGTTTATGGGTACTTAATGATGGTGACTAAATTATTAAGTGCGGTTTCCCTTCCTCGTCAACGTGCGATCACGTTTTTCTATAGCCACTAATTAGTATAAATTTTGTTTGCAAAAAATGGCTATATATGAAATATCTTGTACGATTTGTAATTTACTACCTTAATTAAATACATTGTGTACAAGCAATATTAATATATTTTGTAAACTAAAATTCTCAAAAATCTAGAAATGATACTTGTTAATTTAGATTGTAATTGTAGAATGTTCCAGTTACATAAGTACACTCATAGTTCCGTTCCATCACGTACCAACTTTAACATCAAAAATATATAATGTATGTATGTACATTTACTTGGTGATAAGCTAAAAGCAATTAGGTATATGAATGATAAAAAACGCAAACACAAAACATGAATCAATCAGATGTATTTGTAAATATATTAATATATACATACATACATGTATGTGCATGAATACATAATAATAATGTTATTATAGTATGTACATTTTGTTATATTTTTGCATATTTCTTAATTCGTGTAATATGTTTTAATATAAAATGCTAAAAAATAATGTAAAATAATATTTTGCAAAAAGTTTAATGTTTATTTCTAAGCTGACCTACTAATTTTTGAAATGTAACACATTTGTATTATTTTTATAAAGTTTTGAGAAATAGTCCTTGTTGTTCTTTTCTGATAGGATGGTATAATTTGCTTACCTAAAGCAATTTGGTTTATTTTTAACACTTCACTTGCAATTTATAGTAGCGTAAAGAAAATATCTAAATGTAAGATCTTAGAATGCCTAAATCACAATTCATGGTATAATTTATTTATTAAAGGCCTAATATATATAAAATTTTTAACTGATATACAGTAAACGTTGTGTGACAATGCTCCGAAAGCCATAATTCGTTGCTGGGTTGCGCAATTTAAACGCACTGGCATGAACATAAAAGGTGATGTACGACCAAGATCTTTCAGACCTGCAAAATTAATGATATTGTTTTCAGCAACCAAAGAAGTAATATCAAAGAGATACCTAGTATTCGCGAGCAAAACAATTAAATGCGTACATCAGATTTCACACGTAGAATTAGTAGAAATGACCAAGCTTTCAGCCAGGTAAGTACGGGAAATCTTGAATTGTGATCATAAACGTGAAGCAATACGAACATCAAATGATAACTAGCAACTATTTAAACAAAAGTTAAGCTGATTTTTTTCGAAAATTTGTTTCGCTTGATAAAACCAAGAGAAGTCCTCCCCAAATAAAATCAAAACATTTTTCATAGACTTTTGCCAATAAAAAATCGTTAGCAAATTGTTTTATGTATGCTACTCTACTAGTTAAATTGGAGAAACAATTTCCCAAAAAACATCTTAATTCACTCATAAAAAGTTTCAGCATGACAACGAATCTTTCCATATCAATTAAGTTGTTTCGAAAAAATTGAATTAATTTAGATTTAAGGTGACGCTTTAATAATAATCAAAAAGTAAATTTCTGAACTTATGGTAATTGCTTCATTTTGAGACTCATTTCTCATCAAGTTATCCTTATATATGTATACTCTTCTTAATTATTCCTTTTAGTTATGTAATTTTATCTGTTTTTTTTTTCCACAAATTGCGGTAATTAATTATGACAGAATAAATTTAACATTTAATGGAACTATCCAAGCCATTGAAATCAAACCTTCTTTAAATATATATTATTATTATTATTATATATTATTACGATTATTGAATAACACTTAATCGCTGGTGGTAGGTACAGTATGGGCACAGTGTGTTTGTGTTATGGCTTTCAACGGTGCAGAGCGTGAGCGGA
Organism: Dermolepida albohirtum; assembly: GCA_031893035.1. Classification (NCBI taxonomy): domain Eukaryota; kingdom Metazoa; phylum Arthropoda; class Insecta; order Coleoptera; family Scarabaeidae; genus Dermolepida; species Dermolepida albohirtum. The sequence continues at coordinate 121,332 of JAVIWB010001446.1, read as the reverse complement.
ATTTGTTTCGTACAGGTATTTTGCCGTAGTTTTTCAGGTGCAAAAATGTTAAATTATCTGTTGATAATGACAACTTAGTTGTCGAAATACTTACATACAGTATACGAAAATTAATGTGGACAGGGGTTATACAGCGTGTTTCGAAAAGAATATGCGTATTACAAAGTATTATTTTGTCCAAACCATCCATCGCTGCGCCTCGGCTCGGCTATTGGTGAAACGAATACATAGTCTAGTTTATTTAATAGCCGCTAGATGTCAGTTTTTATCTTCACTATTTCTTCTGAACTCAACGCGTTTCATCGTAACCACCAACCAACTTTTTACGTGTACACAGTCTGTCGCGGAAATAAATAGAGTGGCTCTATTTAGCTTAACTTACATATGTATAGATGTTGCGATACTAAATGATACACCAAAAAAAACAAGCAAAAACAGCAAAATATACACCTCCTACAGTCGAAGTAAAAGAGCTGGAATCCAGAAGGAGCAACAATAATATCAACTGTGGTATCAGTAGTAAATGTTACAACGAATCAATCTATAAGTGCACATACATACACAAATATATAATAAGCAGTCATTATAAGAGAATACCGCAATAGCCAGAAAATCTCTCAATCAACAGTAGAAGCTCATACAACTCACTAATATCCGTCATTCTATCAACACAATTGCAACTACGATAACTACCTTTAAAAGGCCACGCAAAAGATTAAACTTGTAGTAAATACCGTTTTGTGATATATAATAATGCCGTACAGTATCAATCGCGTACAGTCTGTTCTCAAACACATAAATATACGAATTGGGTGAAAAGTTTCTTCGCAACTAAGGAAATACGAAAAACTCTACTCCATAATAATAATTATATTTTATTATCTAGCGATTTCATGGGCAAAAGAAATTGCATACAAATATACAGTAACTTTATATAAGTGTTAATAACGTATTTTAATAAAGCGAGTAAATGTATGTGAAAATTTGAAAAAAATTCAGTAAATTTGGATATCCAAAAATTCTGGGACTATCAATTACTACACTCATAATCTTCCAAGTAAAAAACGGTTGAATCTCTTGTCGATAGAACAAAAAAATCCATACCATGCCTCTTCAGTAACGCAGAATAGTGACAGTTTCATTAAGAGTGAACACTGCAATTTTGTACCATAGAAATTTGCAACCTATTCTGAAGTTTTTCAACAATAAATTGAAGGTGAATATAACGAGGATTTAAAGATTTTCCGTTCGATCAAAATGATTAACGATTATGGATTCTACAGGGTGATTTGGAATCTATTTATCCGTGGCGTAAAATAAACCAATTTAATTTAAGCTAAAGTAAATATGCCAGTCTGTGGTATTTACTAGAAAACTCTCACCTGTTCTGTATGATTATTCACGTAAAAGCACTGTACTACCTCATTCTGATACTATGAAGACCTTGGGTGTTACATTAGGTTCTGAACTAATTTTGCGTTTCCGTGTGCTAAACATTAAAAATGAAACTTTTATGTTTTCTGATACCCAATGCTAAGGATTTCCATTGACACTCCTATTAATTTTTGCAGCACATTGTTAGATCAAAATTAGAATACTGTTCATTCGTTTGGAATTTATTGTTAGAAAACGCAGTGATTATATAGCGTTTAACGTGTTTCCAAGACATTGGACTATTGGAAATATGAAATTTATCTTTGTTATATCATAAAGGCTTGTATACGGATTTAATTTCATACCACTGCAACCAAGGAGAACTATTGCTTGAATAATTTTCCTGCATAAATTAATCGAAGTTAGTATAACGGATGCCAATTTACTGGAACTATTATCTAATACTTATCTTCACTTCTTTTCATTAATTTGGGTAATGTGTAGAAATACCAATTAATACATTGATATTGATTTATTCAATGCTTCTAATGAGTAACTTAGATGTATCTTGAAGAACAAATTATAGTGATTGTGTCTTTATATTCATTGATATATATTTTAGTTTATATTTACTCTTATGTCTTATATTTGTGCAATTATTTTTGTTATATATAATATTATCCCGCAATAAGTATTTATTTATTGTTGGATAATAAATTATTATGATTATTATTAAGGTGTCCAAATAGGAGAAATATATGCCAATTTAGTAACAACGAAACTCGTGAATAGTAATTTTGGTATATGACGTAAATGCTTAGACGCAATACATGAATTCAAAACAAAAGAGAAACTTATTCATGAACCAACAAAACATCTAAACCGGTTATTTATTTAACCTTGCTCAAAGTTTGGTTATTCATAATGTAAGTTGAATGAATATTGTTAACATTTATTAGTATTTGACTTTAGACTAAAAGACTGACACGATTGTGCCATCACAGCTAAATTCATTTGAAGAATGATATCGTAGTGAAACTTAATGGAAATGTAAATTTTCCTGTCATCTGCATATGCTACTACCAGACAAGACAGCAAGGTTAACAAATCACTCGTGTATAGGATAAAAAGCAAAGGTCTTAAATTAGAACTTTGCGGCACTTTAGATGTTGGAGAGTGATCAAATGATTTGTAATCGTTATAATACATATAATTGCATCAATGTTTAAATAAGAAAGCAGAATACTTCTAAAAGTTAAAGATTAAATAGTCAATCAATATAAATTGCATCCAATTGTTCATGATTCACTGATAAATTGGGTAATTGCAGAAAATCAATTTTGAGGAGGAGAAATAAACTTGAAACTATACAGGATAGAAATCGATCGGTAGGATAATTCTTGTTCGTTGCCATGCCAGAAATATATTAACTTTACCAGACAAGCTTATAATAACAGCTGAGGACTTATCCAAAACAAATCGGACATTACGTATTATAATATTAGGAACGACGTCCTCATTACTTGAAATTTTCAGGAAAAATGGAAAAGAGGGCATAATTTTAAAAGCGGCCGAAAACTTTTTAAAATTAGTTACAACTTGTGTTGAGACACAAAACCAAGTATCAAAATGTTGGATGGCGGTTACTGAAAAAGAACATTGCAAAGAATTCAGTTTAGAGAAGACAGAAATTAATTTTGTAAGTCGTATTTATCATATTGTATATTTTGTGTATTTTCTCATCATTTGCACACACAATTTGCTTCCACGTGATTATTTTTTTATTTCCTGGACTATATTTGACGATGAAAAGAGATCATTGTACATTAATTGAGGGACTATGACAAGCAATCCATTACAATAGTGACATAAGAACACTTCCTGAGCAGACATATTTTATTTTTGTAATTTATTTCGATTATTTTTAAGACCACGAGACCCAATACTGCTAAATCAAAAAGGACAATTGATAAGACTAACCCAGTGAGTTGTTTTGTTTTTGTCTATTATATCATAAATCACAAGATTCTAAATAATTGAATGTGTCAGTTCTATCCATTTACGTTGCGTTTTCTGGTGACGTTAATAATAATAGACCCAGACGCAGCACAGTAAGCAAATACAGAGAGAAACTACTAACGAGTTCATTCGATTGTCGATTAATGTATATAAATTTATTATAAACCAATAAAAGCTTTATGTTATAGATATTCATTTGATTCTCTCTCAGTTATTGTGGGCCTTCAATATAGAAGATATATATGACATCTATGTTTATAGAAAGAAAGATAAAACAAAAGTAGGATTAAATTTTGGTTTAGTTGTTTTCAGAAGCATGAAAAATCAATGATATCCAGAAACAGAAAGTTCAGTTTTACTTGCAATAAAAGGATAAAAACATGTACATACATATGTATATAACATAAGCATAGACTTATATATGTTGAACGAAATATGTAATACCGGAATACACCATAATTGACGTGTTGCTGTCAAATAGTATGAAATCGAAATGTATATATATATATATATATATATATATATATATATATATATATATATATATATATATATATATATTTATATATATATATGTATACACACATATGTATATATATATGATTCTCTAAACACTTATTGGTATTTGTGTTCGCTTCGGCGACTACGGATTTTTTTATTAGAGGTTGTTCTCTTATTCTATTCAGTTTTCCTAATATAAAGTATATCACTGCAAGTATGTATTATAGTTCGAATACTCCTTTGGTTTTTAGCTTTAATATATGATCTTTATTTGATTGTATGTGTGTTCTACATATTTTATTGTATGGTATCTTACTCTAATTTCCTTCTTCAGCAAAAATTTTTTTAGCCAGTCAGTTATTTCGGTGATATATAGGATATGTACAAATCAAACAGATAATTGTTGCTCTTCTTCATTCTTTTTATTAGTAGTATTTCTTTTGATCTGTTCTCACAATCACTGATATTTTTTGCTCTTTCTGAAAGTGTAGTTAATAAATTTTGTTATGGATGATGGTGTTTTTCTATATATAAGTATCTGTGCATAAGTACGAATTTCATTTCTATATATTGTAGGAGACAGTTTGTTGTCTATGTGTTTCTCGAAGACGTCCAGAAAAGACAAGAATCCGTCTTTTTAATTTGCATAGTAAAGTCGATGCTGGCGTATTGCCTGTTGAGGCATTTTATAAAATAATGCAGTTTCCCTCTAAAATAACCCATATTACAGGTCATCTACATATCGATACTAGCGTGTACTTACCGCCTGTCAGTAGTTCGTATAGCTTCTTTCATATATAGCCATATAGAAGATTTTTGCTCAACCGATATTTTTTGCTTTAACAGAACTAAATATATATAACACAAAAGTTCTCAAAAAGTAACTTAAGATGCTAATATAAACATGAGGACGGATGAGTTGACCGACGAAGCTAAACAAGAAAACAAACTTTTGGCAAAAATGTTAATTTTTAATTTATACTCCTTGTAACTTATTTCATTTAATACACCGATATTCAAGTCATTTAATTTTTTTCCGTAAAAAGCTACATCAAATAGTTTCAAATACGCCGCAGTGTCAGCGATTACCTCCTCATCCCACCCAAGTGTCTTGTCATCGAACCAAGTTCTTTAGTTGGGTAAAAAAGTCCGAGGGGTCAAATCTGGCGAATAAGCTGAACGCGGAAGTAGTCCGAATCATTAAGCGTATTTACGTGCATATCCTGAAGAAAGAAATACTAGCCAGAACCTTTTCTGCCGATTGCATGTTCTTTGCCTTCTTTGGAGCACTTATGTCAGTTTCAGCCCATTTCTTCGTTTATTGCATAATTATGACTATGCCTATATAATGATATTTCCAGGATTCATCAACGGTTCAGGGCCAAAAGTCCTTCGGACCATGTCTTAACTTTACTAAATTCAGGGCTGATATGCATTCTAGCTCGCATTTATAGTCTCACACTCAATTCATAATACAAAAACTACGGATCCCTATGAAATGTATAGAGCCCCTGTTACTAATATCTATACATATATCTATATACATATATCTAACTATATCGCGTACTTTTGAATAATTTCTGGACTATACATATCTTTTGGCAGATCCATTGCTTTGTTCATATTATTGATCCGGCTACATCTTTATAAATTAGAACTGATCACATGTTCATTTTATCCATGTTTTAAAACAAATTGAAAACAGTTCACTTTCTATTCAAATAACAAGCCTTCTTTAGATTGGGATTATTTTAACTTTTGACGGTTACGTTATTGTTTTCTCTCTACCTCCAGGCTCACTAATTACTAACTCGTTCTCGAATTTTATCAAATCCATCTTAAAAAAAACATTATATAATACTTCTCCTTAAAGTATTAATATTATCATAAGATATCACTTTTATCATCTAGAATGTGTAATGGTTTTCGAAATAATTATTCCTATTGATCTTCAAAGAGTTTTTATTTTCTTAACACACTTTAATATGGACCTATACAAAAATTTTATGACGTCAATATAACCGTTCTTTATAATACTCGTAAATTTTATTATTATTTATATTTTATTTATATTTATTATTATTTATCTTTTTCCGTACTTGTCTATTCGTGCGTGCTTTAAACACAGACCAGCGCTTCGAAGAAATGAATCTTCGAAGAAATGAGTGCTGAGAGGCCGGCAGGGCCACGAACGTCAGTTACGGAGGAAAACGTTACTACTGTGAGGAAAATGCTTGGCGAGAACAGGCGAGTGACCTACCAACAGATAAAGGGTACTTCAAGCCTAAATGCACCAGCAATTCGTTCGATTCTGAATGATCGTTTGCACGTGAAAAAACTTTGTTCTCTCTGGGTGCCGCATCGACTGACTGAAGAGCAGATGACACGACGTGTGACATGGTGCCGGGAGATGCTAAAAAATCTAATAAGGGACAATCTGGGTATGTGTGCAATATCGTGACAGGTGACGATACTTGGCTGTACTATTACGATGTGCCGACCAAAGCTCAAAACAAAGTTTGCGTCTTTGATGATGAGGACACACACGTAGTTGTCAGAAAATCCCGATCTGTAAAGAAGATAACGATAGCTGTATTTTTCAAATCGAGTGTAATTGTGGAACGCGCCGTTTTGGACACACAAAAGACAGTCACAGCTAAGTGGTATACTGAACAGTGCCTGAGTAAAGTCATTTGATCTATGAAGAACCTGCGGCCAAAGTCAAGAATGGACACCTGGTTCCTCCATCACGATAATGCTCCAGCTCACCGCGCGAAAGCCTGCACCGAATATTTGACCACGACAGGATTGAAACTTCTCGAGCACGCTCTCTACAGTCCAGATCTTGCTCCCTGCGACTTTGCACTATTCCCGCAGATGAAAATTAAACTAAAAGAGAGACGGTTTTCCTGTGATGAGGGCCTTCTGCGGGCTTAGGACAACGAGTGTGCTTTACTCCCTAGTGAAACTTGGCAGATCTGGTTTAAGGATTGGTTTCGAAAGATGGAGAGGTGTATTGAGTGTAGAGGAAATTACTTTCAAAAAATTAAATAAACAAAGCTGTTTTGCGAAACTATCCTAGTACCCTTTGTTATGACTGCATCTTTGTTTTATTTGAAGCGTATATGTATTTATTATTAAATATATGAATAGCAAAAGAAAAGAAGCGAATTTTTTCTATTGTACCGTATTACGTTATTGCTATTAGGTAATTATCAAGCATTTTATATAGATTTTTATACGTCGTTGCCCCCCCTCCTTTTTTTCGACAAGTTAACTAAGACCAATATCATATAGTACTAAACTGTAATAAATGTACATTTCGTTTATCTACATCGAATGCATTTGTTATCGAGATATCAATGCAACAAACAACACCATGAGGTTTAAGAAGAATAGAAAATACATACTATATATGTGAAATACAAGGAAAATTCACTGATATGATATATTTTAAAGCAGCATGAAAGAAATAAAGTGTTGAACTAATAAATAAAAAAAACGATGACATGAACTTCAAAACGGGGTTCAAATTTAGTCAGAATTTTATTTATACCAAAGTTATTATAACAAAAGGAAATCATATGGAAGTTTTCTGATACTTCGCTGGAATAAATATTTGAGTGATATCTTTTTTGTCTAAAATTTCTTTTAATGTCCCAGAGAAGTAAAAAATCAGAAGGTGCTGCATCAGAGCTGCTTGCACAATCCCAGACTTTACTAGGCAATAACACTTTTTACTTGTTTGGGCTTTGGAAATAAGGCATCAGATCATATTGTGCTGGGATATAGATGAACGAAATAATGCACCTATGCTTTAACAATAGCAAGAATTGACTTCAAAAATTTAATCGTTAATATTCGTTGGAAAAGAAACGATTTGCAAACATTTCAGTTCTTTAATCAGTAACCGTGAAACGTTTGAAACTAATCTAGAAAGGTATATAATGGTATATTCAACACTTCCCATACCATTTTGTAAAGTTTCAAATACATGATATACTTATCAGCCTTGTTTAATAAAAGCATTAACTTTGTACTTATTTTTGCGATTGCAATGTTTCATATTTTTCTAATTTATTCATTGCTGAGATTATACCCTGTTTCAGACTATAACATACAAACAATTTTGATATCGTAACTTCCACTGAAAAAATGTTAAAATCACGAAATAATTATTCTATGTGCTGAGATAAAAAATATTGAGAAAATGTTTAAAAAGGAATACAATATATGAAAAATATTCGGAGCACTGTTTTATACCTTGCTCAAATTTGGAACATACGTGAAAAGAACAAAATTAAACTGTTGTCGATGGAAATGGACTACTTAAAGAGGTAGGGCTGTAGGAACTCGAGAATAGAGAGAGCAAAAAATACATAAATGTGTAATGGAAGCTGATCTTTTTCTTAAATAGGGAGAACCGATAGCGTATTTTAAACGATGTTTAAAGAAAAGAAAGGATTGAATGAATTAAATTTTGTAGTAATTTAAATAATAATACCAAACAAAATTTGATATTACATTAGGAAACTTTATAAACTGTGAACGATTTTTAATTTTTAAACCACTGAACAGCTATGTCACGATGAAGTCAGCTTATTGCAAGATTCTTTCTTACACGATTTGAGTAAGGCATTCACAAATTTAACAAATAATTGTCTTGTAATATTTCGCATACACTTTAGCACTCTTCAACTCTGCCTTCATTAACCTTTTGTCTGATTTCTTTACTAATATTGCGGTCTTAAAATGTATAAACTAATAATAAAAAGTCATATAGGTAGTGAATAATTTGCAGCAATAAGTTTCTGCGGTAGGAATTGCGGAAGGATGTTTTAGTAACACTCACTGATTAAAACACACAGTTAGGTTTTTCTAGTAATATATACGTAGGATAAAATCTTTTGTACACAAACAATATCTACAATTCTGTAGATTTGATTTGGACATTTTCGATTAAAAACTGTGTACATCGACCATGTTAACCAATGTTACTGCTGGTACTACAAATATTTTCAGAGAGAACGCTTAGTGAACCTTATAATGAAGTGTCGACCTTTAAGTTCTATATTCAGTCTTACTTTATTTAACATTCATTGCACACATTCACATGAAATTTTTAGTTGTACACTAACCGTAAATGTATATATAAAGCGCTGCTCTATACTGAACAGCTAAAACCAAATTTGTCAAAAACAATTCAAACAGTTGTTTTTAAATAAATTTCAAGCTTTCAGTAATTAAATTAAATATTTCCGAAAGTATTGTAGGACGTTTAGAATTGTAGAGAGAGCCTATATCATCGATAATCAGTTAATTGGGCTTTTTATATTACAAGATCGGTAAGAAAAGCCAATTATTTCGAGCTTTAAAGAAATAATCCGCTGAGTTGAAAGTAGGAATTCGTAAGACTTTTCTGTTCAGTCAAGCTCATTTGTTGATTACTAAGATGGTCAGATCTATCTCCTTTAAATTTCGAATTATAGAATTTGGATATGAAACGAAATGGGTTTTACATGTTTTTCTACTTTTCACATTTTGACGATTGTGTTTGTATATATATATACATACATATATATATATATACATACATACACACAAACCCATATGCACTACAATACATAGTAAAACAATGTTTTACTTAAATCTTTAAGACGTTGATATATTCAATATCGAATTTTAATCTCGAGCTCCTGCTATAGAAATCTAATCAGAAAGTATGCATCAAAACGTGAAATATAAATCTGTCTCGCACATAGTTCGTCTGAAAACGAAACTATATGTAACTTGCATAACTTTGATAATATTTAATAAATACGGATAGTTTGTCTGTTTGCAATTTTCTTAAAATTTAATATATATTGTATACGTATCATGTGTCTTGTAATTATATTATTGACTTTCGATTATAATCAAACATGTCATGGTGATTCATTAGAAAATTATGCTCTTTTAAAAATAACTCATTCTTAAATGTATATCGATTTTAGAGTTGATAAATGTTGAATTACGTTTCTGAAGAGACGACGCCAAATATTTAACTACAAATAAATTTCCACTGCATAACAAATTAATGCTAATTAAATAAAAGATAATTCATGAAAGTAAAGAAATTTCTAAATAACTGGATGTATGTACTATAATACAAAAAAGAAAAAACAAACAAATCGAAAAAAGGTGTATATATTGTACAGTTGATACTATTGAAATTATTATTTCTGTTTTGGTACTAAAAATGATTGTTTTATTTTAAACAGTTAAAATCTTTTAAGTAAGTTAGTTTTTATTGTTATCGATTTCACTATTTTTTTTCGGTTGAAATAATTATCTACAAATAGGTAGGAACAATATTCGCTCGGATAACTCAGTCACAGCCTAGTCATAAATACTGGCACTGTTACTTAATTATACGAACTTTTAAGTCAGAGAATTTCATAATAGCGTAAATGTATCGCGACGGATACCCAACTACATCAGAACTTCTTTTGTAGCCGCAGTGAACACCATCTACACTATAGGCCCTGTTTAAATATGTATCATAATTTCACTGCATTGCATTGCGCGAAAGAATAATCTTTCGAACTATTGGAAAAGATATTGACATTTAGATAACACTAAACTTAAAGGCCATAAGAGTTAAAAGAGGGAAAGTATTGGCTAAGACGTTGTGGTAAGTACAGAAAAGTTCCACAGAAGCCTAAAAAATTATGAGACTAGTTTGATGTAGTCATTGCCTGGCTTCACCAATGATTTAGAGGCTGTCACCTACGAATGTTTTTACTATTAAGTTTTGCAAGGTTGGGATGAAATCATCTTTAGGTGTATCAAAGAATTGTGTTAGAAACTATGATAAAGCCCCTGACAATATCCTCGCATAGCAAAGAGGGTTTTCTAACAAGATTTAGAACCCGCTTACAAAATAAATAAGATCTAGAAAAAACTAGAACGTAATGTTCCCGATTTTCATAAGGCTTCCAATTGGTCTTTTAACAACTCTAACTTGAACTCTCTCCACTTTCGGTTACGTTTTCGAATGTATTGCTTACAAGAAACATTATTCAAACATATACTCTTTGAAACTGCAACATAAATATCGTTAGAAACATCTATAGTTATTTCCAATATTTGCAACTCTGTAAAGAGACAGGAGGGGTACACCTCGAATATGTTATACATATCGTTCAAAATCTTATTTTCTGTAGTATTCGTATATGTATTTCAGTTTTATACGGTGAGTTATTCTTTCTTATACGCCATTAAAACACTGATAATATTTATATGTACATCGAATATTTGTACTAAACAGTATTCGAATATAATGCTAGGAATATATATACATATATCAGGGAACATATAGAAGCTTGAAAAAAATTAAAGGATAATTTCAATGAGTCTACTTGTGTGATTGTGATAACTACTAATATACTAGTATCTAAATTCGAGATCTAGTTTTAAAGGACTTTCTGCACAAGAACACATATGACAAGCACGCAATGAATTAATTAGTAACAAAGGAAATGAAAAAACAATTTATTCTAAAAATCTAGAATGTCCTTTTCGAAAAAGAAGGAAAAGTATGTTATTGACTTCAAAAATATTACTGGCAACTCGCCCTTTAAAACACAACATCAATTTATGGAACTCACTTCAATAATTCTCCAAAGAACATTCAATATTTTTGGAAACTGAAACATTCCTTTTTATTAGAAATCTATCTATATTAAATTTAATGGCAGTCCAGTCCAACGTAAGGCTATATGTAAAATATATTATACTGAGTAAACGTATTGAATTCTTCTTTAATCATAAATTAAAGTATTAACCTTGTAAATCGTTTCCATCTAATTTCCTTAAATAGTTGATATTTCGAAGGAACATTTTCGATACACAAACGAAACTTATTCTCAAAAAATAATCATATTCTGAAGAAAATTAAAATTCCGAAGATTGAAGCACAAAATTTGGAAATCAAATGTAATATCTACCTCTATTAACAACCCTACTAATAAAAATTATTTATAAAATAGTCAAAATTAACCAAATTAATGGTCTTCATTCATTCAGCATTTACTAGTATTTAGTTCTAGTTTGTAGACAAAATACCATTTTGTTGAAGAAAAAGTACGTCATCCTGCATAGACGAAAACAAGTCAAGGCAAGTTAAAGTTGTCAGTAAATCATTTGGAAAGATATGTAATAAAAAGGAATGGTCCCAAAGGTGACTCCTACCAAACTCTCGATAACTCTCTCGAAAAATTTTAAGTTGTTGTAAAAACATGCCATTTATTCTTTAAGTAAGATCTTACGAACTGATCAATTATGTTAAATTCTGATGCTTGGTATATATAACATGAACTTGGGTACGAACATGAAGCTTCCCACTAATAAACTGAGCGATTAGTTAGAGTTTTGTATTGGTAAATTTACTACGTACAAAAACCATGCTAATAAGGCGAAACGTATGATTTAGTGTTATTTTTCAAGAAAGAATGAATTAGGTTTTCTTAGCATAAAACGAAATGGATATGTGTCTGCAATTACAAAGCAAGTATTCTCTTTTTATATTACTGGGCTTGTCCAAGTATGTTGCCAAGCTGCCTAGAAAGTGGCGATTTCAATAGCCATATTAATAATACAGTTAATAGACAAAGACAATCAAATACAAACCTTGCATCATGTAGAATAGTTGCGAATATTATAATGTGCAATCTAACGTTAAAGGTTACTCTTTGAATATCAAAACTACGTAAAAGTAATCAGAAATATATATGATTTTATAATACCTCATGCTATGCATGTATTTTTTATATTTTTAGGTTTTTAATAATGTAATCTATATATGCACGTGTAATTAATTACTTATGCTTAATATGTGAAATAAGTTCATAACATATTGAATGATTTCCATTTTCTTGAATAATGGGTAAACTTTTAAACATCAAGTAATTCGTTTCCATAAAACTATACATCCGGCATGACGAAATTTCCACTGTAACATGAATCTAAACAAAGAGTTATTGGCATACATTTCTATATCTTTGTTAAGTATTTGATAATAAAGTTGACCTAGAATGTTTATATTGTTACACTCTGCGCTCAAGAAAAGTGTAAGTAAATGAATGTAACTTTAAAATGTAATACGGTCGGTATCCTTATTTATAAGCTTGACTCTTACAATACTGTCACATACATTCTTGTGAAAAGAACACCATGCAATTTCAATTATATAAAAATTCATTGTGGAAAATTGCTAACATGCGAATTTATTTAGTTACATCAATATTTTTGTCTATATAATAATAGAGTTAACTACACATTACAGATTTAATATATATGTACATAGCACAGCATCATTAAATTCATCAATAATATCCACAGCCTAAAAAACGTAGAATACATTTTTGTTTTTAGCTATTTCGTAAAATAGCTCCAAACTTGGAGATTCCACTACATTTACTAAAATTAATGTAATAGTGATTTTCGGAATTAGTTTATTTAAATTCTTGTCATTCCTTATGTAATTCATTTATATGCCTGAACGGGATAGTACCAACTGAATTAACTAAAATTTTCAAGATATTTGTAAATCTACAAAAATTGAAGAATCAAATATTGGTAGATACATGAAATATAGGTAAATCTCTACATTCATGACCAATATTCTCACAATATTCTAATTGCAGCTTTATATTGATTAGGTATCTTATTTTACAACCCAAAAAGATATTTAACACTAATCTAAGACTAACAATGAGCCTCTAAAACCAAAAACAAATACTCATGCATAGATTTTCTTGTATAATATAGATGTTTTATAGAAAAAATATTATTATTAATTAATATTACTGCATAATTACATTCCAGAAAATATCCTGTATGAAATAAATAACTTCCTTGATCTATCTAAACAAAAGTGAATTTGTACACCAAAAAATGGAGTAGGAAGGAAAAGAACAATACCGATAAAATAAGTAAACTATTATTAAAACATAATATAAATATAAAATTTAAATTTGAATTAACTTGGTGATATATTTTACCCCACATATTGCATATGTTTGTTCTAATTCTCTTTTACTTAAGGCTAATTTAAAATATTTCCTAATAATTTTTGTATATATTTTTACTGTCAAAATATAGTTTACGACTTTTTAAAAATAATGTAATTACATATCTTTACAAAAACAGAGCTTTGTTAAGAAATAAAAAATTTTTAATGAAGGGTTATTTGTGCTATAAGAATGATTTGTAAAAATTACATATGTTAGGTTTTTAAAAAGTTTGAATATTAAAAATTTTGAAAAAGTCAATTCGAAGAGAAATAAATTTTAAAAAACCATATTTTATAAATATTACCCCCAAAACGTGGCCTCTTTAGTATCATATACGCAAAATTTTATACGTACATTCTTTGTAGATCTTCCACACACTAAAATGTGTTGAAATCCTTTAAACAGCCTCTGTACCAAAAAAGAATCACTTTTTTCACCCCTATCGGTCGAAAATAATATAAAAATATATTCATATTCGCAAAGTTGAGAAGAGCAGCCATTTTGTCGTGATTCCCCCCCGTCTCGATACCCATGGTCCGACTTTGTGAACTTTGTACGCGAATATCATCATTTTCCTGGAGAAAAATGTCGTTTTTCTTATCATATCAGTAAATCAGAGAGTCCAGAATACACCCTTTCGATGTAAAATTCAAGGTCATCATTAGTTTAAGGGTAAAAAACTCAAAGAAATTCATTTGCCAACCTCTGAAGGAGTGGGGATATTGTATACGGGACTAGTATGAAACAAGGACGGAAATGTTGGCAGTATTCGTTTGAGTCGCGGTGATGGAAGATCGAACGTATGTCGTATGCGAATAAGTGGTCTTGAATCTTGTTATAGTTTAGTATTTTGCTAGTTATGTTCTCGCAATTGAAGTGGAAGTGTTGATCTCCAATATTAAACCCCTCTACTTGATATTAAATACGATCCTAACTAGACATTTTTACGCAGCAAGTTTTATATTATTTGGGTAAGAATTTTTCTAGTATATAATTATATTCGCAAAATTTTCTTCCGCTTATAGTCATCCGCCGAATTTTGTGAAAACTTTCTTTCAAATATGAAATATGAGAAGTGCTTGTTTATAAATTTACCCGCAAAATATCCTTACATAATTTAAAACATTGTAGAAAGAATGTGTTAAATTTGATTGCATTTTAATGGTTTTTTTACTCACATACTTATATTTTATCGCTGTCAGTTTATTGAAGTAATGCATTGCAGCACAAATAATTATCAGTAGGGAAAAAATAATTTAAAAGAAACCATTAATACTACGTGTGCAAGTGACACCAATGGCACATTATGGCAAATCATTGCGCTATTTAATTATCAATGTGACGATTATGACGTGACGAAATTATGTGGAATACATCGTTTCTTAACGATCAGTTGCGAACTTTTACGTTACTTCAAAATGATTTCATTACAAATTTAGACTAAATAAGCAAAATTTACCAAACTTAAGGTCAAAACTTGAAAAACGCCACCATGAACGATTTGTGTGCTTTGTGTCTGAATTTTGAGGTCTAGGAACTTACGATTATAATTGTATTGAATGTGGGAGCCGCTGTCTAGGCTAGACATAGAGGCTCAATTTAGGTAGTTGTTTGGCCCGATGATTAAAGCTAGTCATTCGCCAATTTTTTTTTTGTTAACAACGTTCTTACTAAATGGTCACATTTTGTCTGGAATATGTATGTATATATTATCTACCAAAATTCATTTCCGTGTTCGTCCACATCGACATTCAAATTTAAAGATTATAGATTGAAATGTCAAGACCTCTTTCAATACAGAAAATGCTGACAAAAACGGTTTCAGTGTTCATTTGTCTTTAACAATGGGGTTAGTAAAACATTTGGAAACATATTAATTATATTTCCAAATGTTTTACTAACCCCACTCTTAATAAAGTTGGAAGCATTTTATTCAATATTCTTTGTGAAACTTCACATCCTAGCTCTTCAGTCTGAACTTGCAATTATACATTTACATAGTTGATAAATAATTTTTCTATAAATTTGTTATTAAATTAATTTCTCTTACAAATCTACCATACGAAAAAGCCTTGCTGCAATTTATACTTTAACAGTGAAGACAAATGTCTGAAATTAGTTACAGCTTCCTTCGAAATATCTCAAGATTCGGCATAATTTACTAATTTGATTCCTGTGCGATATTCAGCAAAAGTCAGGACTTATTTTATTATAATTTTATTTTTAATAATATATAAAATCTTGTGTAAATATAATATCAATTACTTTTACTAATTATTCTGTAAATCCGATTAAGGCGAGTTTTATAAACTTAAGAAATCAATAATACTAAACCAGCACAACACAAAGTATAGAAAGAATAATACACTTACGTATGTGTGACATACCTAGACAAGCATTACCCACAGGAGGTTATTGACCTTTTAGTTAACGTAACATTTATCATATTTTATTTTGCGTGGCTGTTTCGCTAACAATTTTGAATGAGTTGTTCGTGTTTTTGTCTTTGAACGTTCGTTTTATAATAATAATTTTAGTTTAAATAATTATATTAATTTATTATTATAATTAATATAATAATTACTACTAAAATTATTATTAAAAAATAATAATAAATATAAAAATAAACCTTGGTGCGAGACTTTTTGTACGTTTGTACTATTTGAACATTGTTAGTGGCAGATATATTTAAATACCTTATGTTATAACAGTAAACTGTCAAATAATTTTTCTAAGACATAATATTTAACATATAAGGGTGGTTTTTTACTTTTTTGGACGTATCATTACGCGTTGTTAATTTACATGTATACAATATCTTCTTATACTTTTTAACCTAGAAATATTTAATATTGCAAATGGTGACTAACGATTTGCAGAACTAGATGTTAAGAAATTTTATGCAATTTAGCGATTTGAAGTAGCCAAAGCTTATGATATATATATATATATATATATATATATATATATGTATCATATATGTGTGTGTGTGTGTGTGTGTGTGTATGTATATGTATGGTGTATGCATATATATTTTGTTCGTGTGTGCCCGCAGTAAATTTAATATCTATTTGTAAATGTTAAAATCTGTTACTAAATGGAATTCGTCTCTTTTCTAATTAAGTTACTATAATTGTAAAACTGAATTTACATGATCTTAATTTATATATGAACGCATTGTGCTCTGGTTTCTATAAGACACACACACACACAAATATATATATATATATATATATATATATATATATATATATAGCGTGTTTCAAAAAGAATGTACGTATTACAAAGTATTATTAGTATTATTTTGTCCAAACTATCGATCGCTGCGCCTCGTCCCGGCTATTGGAGAAACGAATACATAGTCTAGTTTATTTAATAGCAGCTAGATGTCAGTTGTCTTCTGTTCTTCTTGGTAACCGTCATATGTTTAAAATGGCTACTCCGCAGCAGAAATCATTTTGTGTTCTCGAGTTTGCGAAGTGCAATTCCGTGATTACAGTGCATTCAGGTTGAGCTACCAAATTGATCCTCCAAATGGGTGGAACGTTCGCAGATGGTATCGACAGTTTGTAGATACAAGATGTGTATGTAAAGGAAAGAGTCCTGGCCGCTCTTGTGTTTCTGAAGAAAATGTTGCACGTATTCAAACTGCTTTCCAACGTAATCCTTCAAAATCAACTCATCGTGCGAGTCGGGAGTTACAACTGTCTACAATAACAATTTGGCGTGTTTTGAGACGTCGGTTGGTTATGAAGCCGTACAAGTTACTGTTGTTACAAGCTCTGCGTCCTGATGACAAACGGAAACGTGTGGCATTTGGTAACGAGATTCATGATGCTATTGACAATGATAACACTTTTGCTCAACGCATCGTGTTCAACGATGAAACGACTTTCCATGTTAGTAGTCCGGTAAACAAACACAATGTTCGAATTTGGGGTCTACAGAACCCACATGCAGCCATTGAACATGTACGAGATTCGCCCAAAATCAATGTGTTTTGTGCGATGTTCCGATCATGTTTACGGCCCATTCTTCTCATTCGCTCATTAAAGTCGCCAAGTGCGTGAATATCTGAGTGAAACTCTACCGAACCGTTGGATTGGTCGTCAAGGAGCTGGCGACTTATCACGTCTCAGCTGGGCTCCACGATCACCGGATTTGACACCATGTGACTTCTTCCTGTGGGGTTTCGTTATAGATAACGTTTATGTACAACCACTCCCACAGAACCTGGAACAGTTGAAGAACCGGATACGTACTGCCATAGCATCAGTGACGTAGAACATGCTTTTCCGAGTATGCGAGGAATTTGAGTATCGATGTGATGTTGTTCGTGTCGCTGATGGAGGACATATTGAACATCTGTAATCTGAACTTAAGATGTTCGTAAATATGTGTGTAAAGTTTCATATTCGGATGTCTTAAAGTTTAATAAATATATGCATTCGAAATACGTATATTCTTTTTGAAACACCATGTGTGTATATATATATATGTATGTATGTATGTGTGTCTGTGTGTCTCTCTCTCCTCCTCCCCTCTCTCCCCATATTCCCCCTCCCCCTCCCCCTCAATCCCTCACATCACAGTTTCGGATTTTTGACAAAGTAACGGAAATATACTTCACTAACGGATTATTGTAATGTGTGGGGACAAGGCTCCATTATATTTAAAAGTGAAGTATTGGTCAAAACAATTTCAGTTTGGTGGAAATCTATTGAAGATGACCCGCCGCCTTATAGGCCCAAGCAAGAATTTTTCTTGTTGCACGACTTTAGTTTGCACTAGATATTGATACAAAGCCTGATAATACGTACTTAAATTGGTAAACCGAATTTATTGCATAAGTATATGTACAAGAAAACTTGTCACCATCACAGGAGCGAGCGTATGTATTTGGTGCGTGTAAAGTATTCCCTTGGTTCTGTTACCAACCCCTTCGCGCCATAGAAGAGGAAGCTTTGTTGATAAGAATGCAAGGGAAGTACCGACTATCCAGACGAAAAACGATTTAATAATCGCACCCTATTGAAAGTGGTTCAAACAGTGAACTTCTTTAGATAACTATCTTGAAGTTAAGCGGTCTTACCACTACGCTATCCCAGCTGTAAATTAAATAAAGTAAATAATAATTTTTTATTCCATCAGTATGTCTTTTTATTTAACAAATCATGAAATACGAGTGAGTGTTCTTTTAATTCTTTTGAGTAGTTTGTTTTAGACTAATAATCGATAAGCTAACAACCAACAATACTGAGTAGGTATGTATGTAAGTCATTGTAAATTGTCAAACATCCATAACTTTCCCGCATACAAGTATGCCAAGTTTCATGGCCATGCTTTAAAATCTTATAAATTGGAAGAAATTCCACTTACTGTCTGAACAGTGAACATCTTTAGTAAAGTTGTCTGTACATTTATTCTACAAATAAGCAGAATAATCAATAAGCGATTTATATAAATAAAAGTACTTTGATATTTCGTATTAACTACAATTTCAATTTATATAGCACAAAACCTCTGAACTTTAGCTAGTGTAAAATACTTTCAATTTAAGAGAAGTCAATCTAGGTATTAGTTTTATGTAATAAAATATATAACTTCAGACCAGAAAGGTGTCATGTACTGATAATTTGCTTTGTATTAAACAGTTAATAGAAAAAAATAGCTTATGATAAGAAACTGTATACTGTTTGTGAATTTTTCGAAAAGGTTCTAACAATTTTTTAATAAATAAAGTTTGGAAAACTTAAGTAAGGTGAACTACATTCACAATATCTAAATGCCCTTAAAAATTTTTATGAGACAACACAAATTGCATTAAGACACGACAGAAATGTTCTATTTTCACGGAAATACTCTTAAAATTTCTATAAGCCCAACTCTTAAAAATGCGGAAAATGGTAGTTCAAATAGAAGGATATATGTCTACTTTACTGTTTGCGGATGTAGAGGGTATCACTTATACACAGTCTGTCGCAGAGAAAACCGAACTTTTTTAAAATTAAAAGAAAAGCTTACTATTCTGGTAAAATTCATTTGTTTTAAAATCACCTTAAAAACGCACGAACTTATGGACTGGCCTGATATATTCATTATAAAAATAGTGTACATTGGTAGATACAGTTAAGTGCGCTTTCATTAAGTGTTTTCTTCATATATTACGAAAATTGTGTACATTAGTGGATATAGTTTAGTGCGCTTTGATTAAATATTTTTAGCCTTTGCACTGAATACAATTTTTTATAATTATCTTTAATTATGAGCCATATAAAAATTTTGCCATCTTTAGGTATGAAAACCTAAGGTACCACAAGACCCTAGTTCCTATTCCCAGAAAAGGAATGTAGAAGTGGATACCAGTATCAACGTAAACTGATGAATTTAGAATTAGTTCGATTTGAAGTTATTCAACAAATAGTCCAATAAACTGGAATTCCACATTAACATTTCAAATTATTGTAGCCAATTCAGCTTAGAGTTTCATATGATGTATTACTAATGCTATTTTGTACTTCATAACTTTCGAAAATTCTAACTGACCTTCAAAAACTTCGATTACTGACGCAGAAAAATGACTAGAAGCTGGTAGACACCTTAATGAAATACTTTGCGTTTCATTAAAGCCTGCGGCTGCAATACAACGTTTCGCACGGTCAATCAATATATCGAATGAATTTTTAAGTTTATCTTTAGAGATGCCCCTCAAAATCGCTGTCGATGCTTTTTAATAGTTCGACGTCGGCATAACGCTATCTTTTCATCGGCAAATGTAGTTTGGAGAATAGATAAAAATCACAGGGGGTCTATTCCGGTGAATACGGTGACATGCCCAAAGATGGCAAAATTTTTATTATGACTTATAAGTAAAGATAATTATGAAAAATTGTATTCAATGCGAAGGCTAAAAACATTTAATGAAAGCGCACTAAACTATATCCACTAATGTACACAATTTTCGTAATATATGAAGAAAACAATTAATGAAAGCAAACTTAACTGTATCTAATAATGTACACTATTTTCATAATAAATGTATCAGCAAAAATCAATAAATGACAAAAACAATTTTTAGTGAGTTTTAATCCAAAATATATTTTCTTGCAATGTTTATAATTTGTTTCCAACGATTTAGCAACTGTTTGATGCCCTCCTCAAAAAACTTTTTGCGCGTTGATCTGAAATACGTCTCCATGTCCTTTTCTAAGGCCTCGTTTGTAGTGAAATTTTTTCCACCAAGATATGACTGCAAGCCACGGAAAAGGTGATAATCACACGGTGCAATATCAGGAGAGTACCCTGGATGTGGCTCCCAACCGAGCTCTCTAAGTTTGCTTAGTGTTGTTCCTGCAGTGTGTGGTCGCACGTCGCCGTGGTGAAATAAATCTTACGTCTGTTCACTAAGGACGGCCGATTGCTTAAAAGTGCTGCATTGAGATTAGTCAAATGTTGGCAGTAATATTCTGCTGTAACGGTCTGGTTCGGCTCCAACAGTTCAAAATAGACGATACCTGACATATCCCACCAAATTGACAGCAGAACCTTTCTTGGGTGAAGGTCAGCTCTTGGTGTGGGTTCCGGTGTTTCTCCAGCATCTAGCCATTACCGTTTTCGAATTAGGTTATTGTAAAGAACCCATTTTTCATCGCCAGTAACAATGCCATGCAAAAAAGGTTCATTTTCATAACACTGTAGCAATTGAGAACACACACTCACCTTCTGCTGCAAGTTTGATGCTGACAATTTGCGAGGCACCCATTTTACCAGCTTTGAAACCTTGTTGAGGTCCTTCAGATGTCTGTAAATAGATCCATGAGTTGAATCTAACGTTGCGGCTAGCGTATCCGCGCTTAAAGTTGGTTCCGATTCCATTAGTTCCTGCAAGGACTCCCCATTAAGGACATCCGAATCGGGATGCGCCCTCAGCTTCCAAATTTCCATCTCGGAATTTTGAAAACGACTTTTGAGCAGTCCTTACACTTATTGTGTTCTCTCCGTGTACCGTATTTGTTTCCGCAGCAGAAACTTTTGCTTTTTTTCCCATTTTAAACAAAAAGTACAAAGTATGCCTGTTGTACTCGTTTGAAGATTCCATTTTTTTTTGTCACAGATACTACGTCTTTGCCGTACTTAAGACAATTCGACAGTAATACTTCTGAAACAAAAACGAAAAATTAAGAGAACACGCAATAAACCAACAGTTATCAGAATAATAGGGTTTTTTTTGCCACAGTAGCGAAAAAAGCGCACGAACTTGGACTTACCTGATATAATGAAAGAGTACCATATACAAAAAATACAAATTATTCCGAAAACAAATTATACACTGCGCCTACAAGTATTAATAATACACGTAACGTTTATAAAAATATATTTTACAATACCAGATGATAATAAATAAAATAAAACTGTTATTAAAGAAACTTCTATGAACACACGCCACATAAAATGTCTATCAAATCAAATCAAAAAATAAATTATTGATAAAATTATTTAGATTTTATGCATTAAACTATAATACTTAGAGATATACGAGGGTAGTTTGACAAGTAGTGAGAATGGAAAAGAAAAACGAATTTTTTAAATACAAAATAATTTTTATTTTTCAATATATTCTCCTAAAAGAGCAATACCATACAATATGCCCTTATGCCATCTCTAAAATGCGATTCCGGAAGGCTTGCAAAATACTCATTTACAAAGATGATAAGCTCGACGTTAGACGAAAATTTCTTTCCACCTAGTGCCGTTTTCAATTTTGGAAAAAGGTGGAAGTCGGAAGGGGCTAGATCCGGAGAATAAGGCACATGCGGTACTAATTGGAAATGCAACTCGTGGATTTTGAACATCGCAACTGTGCTGGTATGCGAGGGAGCGTTGTCTTGGTAAAACAGAATCTTTTTCTTTGCCATTCCTGGCCATTTAGCACGAATCTCAACATTTAATTTTTGTAGAAGTTCTGCATAATATTGTCCGTTTATTGTGGCACCTTCCTGAAGGTAATCAATGAGCAAAATGCCCTTTGAATCCCAAAAAGTTGATGCCATCACCTTGTTTGCCGATAAAATGGTTTTCGCTTTCTTTGGAGGTGCAGAACCACGTTCTAACCATTGTTTCGACTGTTGTTTAGTTTCGGGTATACTGTAGTGTATCCAAGTTTCATCGCAAGTAACAAATCGCCTACAAAGATCAACCGGATTCCGCTTATAAAGGTCCAAACACTCATTGGAAATGCGCAAACGAGTGAACTTTTGATCAGTCGTAAGCAATCGCGGCGCCCATCTTGCCGAAAGCTTGGAAAGGCCCAATTCTTTCGTTAAAATGTGGTATACGCGTTCTGTTGAAATGTTTACCATGTCTGCTATCTCTCTCACTTTGAGTCGTCTATCTTGCGTAATAATATGGATTTTTATAATCATTTCCTTAGAAGTCACGATTTTGGGTGCTCCACAGCGCGCTTCATCAACACAGCTTGTTCTACCACGTTTAAATTCATTTACCCATCTACTTGTTGTGGCGGATGATGGAGCAGATTCACCTAATGTTTCCCGTAACTCATCTTTTATTTCGGTAGCTTTCATACCCTTAATTACGAAGTATTTAATCACCGCACGATACTCTGCTTTTTTCATTTTAACAAAACGACGTGTTGCTGCTTTTTCAATCAGCTGTCAAAAATAAACTAATCAACCGATTTATCTAATATCGATATTTATCTAGATATCGATATTAGAGCGCCACCTATGTGTCATTCTCACTACTTGTCAAGCTATCCTCGTATATAAGTGAGACAAATTTCAATTTTTTGGTCGTAAACTTCAATATTTTCGGTAAATATCTAAATAATTAATACTAAAGAAGAAAAATAATCACTGTTAGTAACGAAACCATGATATACTTTCCACACACTAAATCCACACTCTCGCTTCGTAGTAGTGGCAAATCGAAAAGATTTACTTCAGTTGGGCACTAACCATAAAACAAAAAAAATAATTGCGAAAGTTCTTGAAATATTGCTTTTGATTTTAGGAATTTCGATTATAAAAACAGACCTATTGTCTTGAATACCTTCAATTTCCATATTATATAATTCCTCTATTCCGCATACAGCCACTATTCATATCACAGCTGCTATTTTTGTATTCGAATATTACTTATCAGGTAATATCTGTCTATAATGCATTATATGTATATGCTTTTGTGCCAATATCCAGCACCTATCCTCTGAGAAATTCAATTAAAGTTGTATATTTGGAAATCCCGACTTCATTATAAAGAAAGATTGCTTCAAACAGAATACTCAGCCCTTAAGCTTCTTCGAGAATTAAGTTTTTAACTTCGGATGTATGTATCAATAATACATTTTCTGATCTTATATTGTTTTTCACTGCATTATGTCAATTCAGTCATTCAAAAATATAAGCATCTTGAGTGTTAAGTGTTTTGCCCGGTCATCTACCGGCAAAGCTTTCTTACCGCTCTTTTTATTAATATACTATATTAATGTTGTTTGAATATTAAAATAAATTCGTGTGGCATTTTTATGATCAATTTTAATTTTACCATTCATTTTACTTAAAAATAATAATAATTTCTAAGCATATATAATCTTAATATCTTAATGTTGCAGTTCATCTTCAATTTTCTGTTTGCTACTTTTACCTATAAATTAAAATTTTAGCAGGAAGTATACGGAAGGAAGCCAATTAGAGTACAATTAATTTGTACGTGCATATATATATATGTATGTATGTATGCATTGTGTGCAAGATGTCTACGTATGCATGTATATATGCATACATGTTCTTTGCACACATTGAATATCAGAATATTTACAACTGTCGACTAGGTGACTATACATATATACTACTTCTATCTCCTTTGTCGTCATACATTATACAAATACGTATGAACAAATACATTAAATGTGTAACACTAATTATTTGTAAACAACAAAAGCTATTTCTATATAACTACTTGATATAATCAACAACTATTTTTCAAATTTAGTTTCAATTATTAGCAACCTATACATATACGCTTACATTATTGTATTGTACAATGTGTAGGCAAAAAATAAGTTGATGCACCATTAGCTAATACTTACATTGGATGATCATATATTGCGTATGTTTTGTTTGTGTTTGGTGAAGCATGCGCATAAATGTCTTGGCCCTTGATTTTAATGTTGCATCAATTTTGTTTACCATTAAACTTTAACAAGAACAATAACATGCATAGTTACTGCTCAAAATATTTACGTGATTAACTAAAGTGATACACAATTAGCTGGACGAATTGAAATATTATTAAAGTTTAAATTTAGAACAAACAAATAAAAATATTAGTTTAATATAAAGCAAAAGCTATTGAAATTATTGTTGAATCATTTTACCTTGTGTAGTAGACTATAAGGATCATTAAATCTACATTATGTTCACATGCATTTAATCAATAAATAATTCCTTTGTTTATGCGGTAGCTACAATACAGAATACGAGAGAGTTGCTTCTTTAGTATAATCATTTCCGATGATGTTACTAATATAAATGTATTCTTATTTGCAATTTATCCTAAATAATTTTGTTTTGAAGCAGTTATTAAACCTTGCTTGTACTATGTGCTTTGAAAAAAAACCTACGCAAGACTCAATAAAAAAGAGAAGAAATTTAGAATCATACAACGTAAACGATGTAATTCATTGAAAGAAGTAAAGAGAATATCTTCATTTAGACATTGTGGAATATATTACAAAAATCAAATAGCACTAATTCATAATAAGCATAAGAAATGCTAACAGATAACATTATTAATGTCACAATACAATAACTAGAAACAAATTAATAGGTATAAGAATGTAGCACATGTTTAATATTTAATGAGGTTTCCTTTTAATCCTATAATGGACTTTATTTGAAATTAATTATACTTTAACTTTCGCGTATAATCTGATAATATTTTGTTTCTTTTCTCCTTGCATCAATGATATTACACCACAAAAATAAAGAAAAATATCGAATAAGTGTCCACCATCACTAGAACATACTGAAAATATATAATCATTAAGAAATGGGTGACAAAATCCATTGCCAAATACCGTAAAGTTGATATTGGAAACAGCATGCATAACTAGGCGAAAAAGCAAGCCTAGAAACTGTCCGAAAAACACTGAGAAGTGATAATTACATGGAAGAATAGCCCAAAAGAAATCGTTCATATACTACAAAAATACACAACGAATTTGGACAGAAATACAAAAATAAAGACTTCGACTTCCAGAAAGAGTTTTATTTTCAGAGAATGTATATACCGGTGTCCCATGACATGACTGCCATAACTTAAGGATGTGTTACAGAAGCAATTTCAATGTCTAATGAACCAAAACTCTACCGTAACTGAGCCAGAAGCATTTTAAATTCTAGATAACCCCACTAATGCAGGTATTACGTACCGCCGTTTATTTCGCTGTTATTAAAAAGCTAGGATGGCTATGCTTCACCAACTTTTATTCATTGTGACTATAAACGTCAATTATGTTAACTTATAATACTCATTTTTTCATGTTAAATTAAAATACTATTGAAAGTATGTTCATGTCTTCGAATGATGAATACGTTGATATTCACTTGCTTATGGATTGTGTAATGGAAATAGACGAGCGGTAGTTAATGTATATCGACGGCGTTTTCCATTCGTAAAGTGCCTTGTGGAGCTGTTTTAAGCAATGCCCATCGATGTTTAAGAGACACAAGCAAGTTTCCTGCACCTACGCTATGAACATTCGGTACAACAAGAATTTGCGCAAGAAGAACCAATTCTTAAGACTGCATGAGATTATGGTGAACTTTACACAATTTCGATTTGTATCCGTTCAATATCAAGCCTTTAAACATCCGACTACGCATCAAAACTTGAATTTAGTCGCTAGTTAATGGGAGGATTTTGTCAGAAAATATTGTTTAGTACTGAAACCTCCTTCCTTAGAAACCGCATCGACAACAACAGGAATTCACATTCTCGGCCACTTGAAAATCTACGGAAAACTAGGGAATTCCCTTCTCAAGATTTCGGTGAATATTTGGTGTAGTACTATTGACTACTATCTCATTGGTCCATTTATATGTCTCACGGCAATCCGTTGTTCACGTTTGTTGAAAATGACCTTACCAAATTACCAAATGACGAATGACGTACGAATGTGGATACAGCACGATGGCGCACCTCCACACTTTTGTAGACAAGTAACAAATTTTTTAATCAAAATTATACGAACCGATGAACTGGAAGAGGCTCAGTTGCTTAGATGCCAAGGTCCCCAGACTTAAATCCCCTACATTATTTTTATGGGGAACACTGAAAAATTTGGCTTGTACAGAACAAGTTGAAAATAAAGAACGACGTGTTGCTAAAATCATGGGTACCGCAGAAATCATTCATGCAACGTCGCTCTAACTATATAGTAAGGAGAATTCTCAATTGAAGGAATGTTTTAGAGTTTCGTACATACAATTATGCTTTTAAGTTTTACTTCTTCACTCATACTTAGATGACATGTCTAATATTTTCATTTATGAAATGTACACTACTATTTATTAATCTGACTATAACGGTACAATGACTCACAATGAAAATAATACATTGGTATTAATTTGCTAGATTGAAGAAACTATAAGGAAAAACCATTAAATGGAAAAAGTATGAAATATATTTTAAAAATGAAATAATATTAAGGTATGGCAAATATCAGAAATACTAGCAGATAATATTACACTAGTTACAATTTTAACGTCACAGTTAAAATGTTGCACAAAATAATTAAATAAATTATTAGATATAAGCCTGTGTAACATATTAATATTTAGTGAGGATTACTTTCGGTCTTATGATGGAATTGTAGCATATTTAAAATTAATTCTATCATCGTTGAGAAAGACGATCGTTAAAATTAACATTCGTAATTGGTTAAAATACAGGGTGAATTTATGCAGGTAAAATCAAGATTTTTAACTGTTAGACGTTTCAAAGGCAATTAAGCTTTTCTAATAATAAATACGTCAATAAACAAACGAAAAAAAAAAGAATTAACTTTCTATTAGATATGAGAGCAAAAAATATGTTCTACTTGTTTCAAATTATAAATGCATACTACTTAATTTCACACAGATTATAGCTGCTTCTTTCTTAGATAGTAGAGCATCTTTTAAGTAATTTATATCAGAACATTTTATAAGAATGCTATTCTATTTCTAATTTGTGTCACAGGTTTCCAATAATATTAATATCTATTGTTTTGGCTGGTATTATAGAAGAGCCATTTTTGACTTCGCGTGATAAATGTTTGAGATCAATGTCTTGATAAAACTTTAAGTAATTCGCAATGCCAATATAATTGACACTCACATTTAAATGTTGTTTAAGAATACTTAAATACATGAATCTGTTCATATTCAACGACATACCATGCCAACGTCCATATTTGACAGTTGATTTTAAGTGGTAGGGTTTTATTAAAGATTAAATTTACTTTGGTCGCCTTTTTCGCGTCTTACTTATTCAACAAGAAACAGTATATACACTACCGTAAAACAAAGTCCTCGACGTTCACTTCAATCTCAAAACTGGAATATATGTCTCCCACTTTTCTTATATACATTAATGATATAACTTCGGTGACTTCCTGTGAGAAAACTTTTTTGAGGGTGACATGAAAATTTATTGTACTATTTAATCCACTGATGATCTCTGCAATGTTAAATCTACTAAACCTGAATCTATTAAACCAAATTCACAATTGCTCTGAGTAACACTATCCTACTTTTAAATACCAATCTAATGTTCGCAACTCATTTACTACTCTTTGATCAACCTTCCTGAGCCACTGGGCAAAGCTAGTATACATATCTAGAACTCCATTCGTATTGTAGTAGATGCTTCTTCCAAAAATAATTAGTTACTATTTATTTTTTCTTTTATTCAATTCACTTCACTAATACTATTAATATATGTATATATATATAATAATAATAATAATAATAATATGCTTTATTTTACCATCTATTAAATACATATAAAGAGGTAACGTCATTGTGTGTAAGTGATATAAACATACATATGTGTGCACAAAGCAGAACATACAGTTTAGTATTTGATTGATTTCATCTGCTCTTGGAACTCCGTTAATGTGTAGAATCCGTTTTCTAAAAGAAATGTTTTTATATCATTTCTAAATTTCAAAATGGGTTTTTCAGTCCACGATATTGGCAACTTGTTAAACATATCCAAATGCTTGTGTTGGGCAGCAGTAGTGCGTAGCCTATGGTTGGGAAGAAGTACTTGTTGTCTGGATCTCAGTTGTATTGCTCTTCCCTCTCCTTTCCTTTTCTGGGTTGGTAGCTCTCGTTTAGCGCGCAGCAATTGCTTATATATGTAGGTGGAGGCCAACGTCATTATTTTATTTTTTATAAATATAGGTTTACAATGTGCCGTTAAATTAACTTGTTCGATTATTCGTAATGCCTTCTTTTGTAAAATAAAAATGTCATTGGCATGCACTGAATCGCCCCATAGTTGGACACTGTATGCCATCCGCGAGTGAAAGAGTGCGTGATAAGCTGTTATTGCAGTTTCCTTGTTTGTGATAGCTCTGATTCTCCGCACAGCATACAGTGCACAAGAGAGTTTTCGAGAGGGCGTCCACTTCATCTTTCCAGGTTAGTCTGGTGTCTAAATGTATTCCCAATATTTTGATTGACCCTGCATTCGCGGGAGTTTCTTGCCTTTTGGCAGTGAATGCCAGTTTGACAGTTTTGGCCTCATTCAGGACCAGCTTGTTTGCCGAAAACCATGCCATGGCCTCCGACAGCGTTTCGTGAGCCCCTTCTCCAAGTTGCTGATCGCTCTTCCCTCTACAAAGAAACGTTGTGTCATCAGCGTATTGCACAACCATTTGCGTGACATGCTGCGGAAGGTCATTGACGTACAGGCAAAACAGAAGAGGACCCAAAAGAGATCCTTGAGCCACTCCATATATATATATATATATATATATATATATATATATATATATATATATATATATATATATAGATATATATATATATATATATATATATATATATATATATATATATATATATATATATATATATATATATATATAGATATATATATAGATATATATATATATAGATATATATATATATATATATATATATATATATATATATATATATATATAATATATATATATCGTAACAATTTTGTATTTAAATAAAATAGAATAATTGAGATATCTTCTTAAACTTAACAATTTCTTCAGAACTTCCTTTATCTCTATCTAATGAATCATTCTCTTATCCTTCTTGATTAGCCGATTCTGCCTTTATATTTTCTTTCGTGAGCATCATTATTCTGCTTTTTTGAGGACTATTTCAAATCTCTTTTTTTAATCGAAACTAGTTTTGCTTCACATTCGCGATTTCTTTCTTAAATGCTTCTTCATTTTCGCGAGCTGTAGAAGACTGTTGACTCAACTCTACTAATTTTACTTCATATGTGTCTTAAGTGATGAAGTGGCTCTTCTACGTCTAATCGACCTTCTTGTTTGAGCTGTTTTTGGTTTCGGGCAGGACATCATCTTCCTTTGCTTCTTGCAATCGTTATTTTAATTCTTCCAATTTCTTTGCTTGTTCTTCGTAGTGAGCCTTATATTTATCAGCAACTTTTCTAACTTCTGTTACGTCAGTTTTCAAATAAAGAAACTTAGCTTCTCTCGTTACTACGTCGAACTACATAATCTACTTTTCTTACAGAACAAACAGAAGAAGTATTAATAGAAGAAGAAAAGTCAGTGCGCATCCGGGATTTTGGCGTACTAGTTTCAGAAAGACTGACACAAACCAAATCTAGCTCGAAGTAATCAGCACGACTTCGCGAAGTAGACTTGCAATGATTTGCACGATACTTTTTCAATTCCATCTTGATGCACTCACCCTCTAACTCCGCAATACTATGCAGAGTAGATAATTGTATGATACAAAATGGTGCAGGAATAGTATTTAACAAACCTCTCATTCGGGTTTGGGTTGGGCGTTGAATTTCATCGAAAAATCGTAACTTCTAACCAGAGGGTTCGAAATGTTTAGTGAGCAATACCCAATTATGATATGTATAGTGAAATTTCCAGTCCTATCTATTCTTTTTTTAAAAGACAAGTAATTGGTGAAATTCGACGGATAGATAGCCCAAGTTTGTAAACAAGTAACATTGACATGGACTTCTTTAATGAACACATAATTAAGGAAATAGCATCGACGGAGGGAACCATCATTACCTTAACTTTGTAAGAAACCAGACTTACATTATTACTTACGAGATGGTCCTTACGATTCGCATAGGAAAATAAAAAATGACGAATCAATTTTAATTAATTAATTACAAAACAAAAGACCACTAGCGTTAGAAACTCGTCAGCAGGACCGTAACGGTTTAATTAAATCCGATGGAAATTTCGCTTTTATAAATTCCGATGAATCGATTGATGATTGGAAAATTGATCAAGATTTCACGAAAGGTATTCAATTACTTTGTACAGTGAAGTTCATGGAATTTGAAATGTGGTCAAAATAAGCATGTGGTCATTGTAATAAGTTGTTCTGCTTTGTAGAAGATTACGAAAAAGGAGTTAGCTACAAGAGTTGAAAGATGGGCTCTAATACTAGAAGAATTTGATTATACAATTATACACAGAAGTAGAGTTAGAATGAAACACGTTGATGCTTACGCCAATACCCGATCATGAGAATTATACCTACCAATAATTTGAGGGTAAAAATTCGGAAAGCGCAAGACAAAGATGATGAAATGAAAACTCTTAAAGGAATTCTCAAAGAAAATCGTTACAGTGATTATCTAATTTAAAACAACATTTTGTACAAATTCATATATGGAAATGAACTTTTAGTAATACCAAAGTCCTTTCAACGTGAAATTATAAGAAAAGTGCATGAAAAAGGTCACTTTACTGCCAAGCTGTCACTTGAAAACGCAAGATTGATTAAAAGAGAATTTTTACATATCTAAGATGCCAGAAAAAGTTGAGAAAGTTATATCTAATTGTGTGTCATGTATATTGTTTAATCGAAAACAAGGAAAACAAGAAGGTTATTTGCACCCTATATCCAAAGAACATATCCTTGTAGTAGTTGATTCCTTTACAAAACGCACATGGTTATCCTACCAAAGCGACTATATCCAAAGAAATGATTAGCTTGGCAATCCACAGAAAACATCAATAATATTAAAATTGCTACAGGTTTACCAAGAGCTAATGACCAAGAGAAAAGATTTGATCAATAAGGTTAATATATAACCCCTTTCCACAATTAACTATTTGTAAGTTCTGTAACTTTTCGACAACCAAGTTGTCATCATCAGCAGATAAAATCAAAGTGTCGCACCTGGTAAAACACGGCGAAAAAATTGTACGAAAAATGCTCCATCAAATTCAACTAAGAGAAAAGATTAATTCTATAGATAACTTTCCCTTAATGATCACTCCAAATGATATAAGTACAGTGGCCAAGTGCAGCAAATCTTGAGTTCGTCACACCAAAGATGTATTAACACAACACCTCTTAAATTGATGGTTGGAACCAAGATGAGAAGTAAGATACTGATAGAAACAAAGAGCTGATTGATGAAGAAGCTCAAACAGACTTTGAAGACTCCTGAGATGAATTTAGGTAGATGCTATGAAACGGATCATCAAAATTTAAGAAGGAAGTAAGAAAACATATAATTAACGACGACATGAACCTACAAAATACAGTCATGGTGACTTAGTTTCCCTATAGAGAACCCAACAAGGTCCTGGTAAGTTGAGGACAAAATATTTGGGCCAACATAAGGGACCAATGCATACGTCCACATTTGCAGAGTATAGATACTCAATAGTACCGACGACAAATCATTTGAGGCGGATGATAACAAGACGGCCGAATTACGAACGTAAGATATTCAAGTCAGTAGTTAAGAAGACATCAGACGATTAAGATGTGTATCCGCGTTCACACGTATATTTTAATATATACGAATGTGTATATTAAGTTCTTTATTAAATTAATTATCTGTTCTATATTATATAATAAAAGGAAAAAGAACCTTTCCGTTTTACTTATTATTCGATTACATTTTATATATAAATATATATATATATATATATATATATATATATATATATATATATATATATATGCAATATATGAAGGTTTACATATGCATATACGTATATTATTTTTTACTGCTGTCCGTCTATGACTCGCTTAACACGAGAAACTCTCAATTCTACTTAATTTAAAAACGAGAATATTTTTTGTTTACATTATTGTCTTAATGTCAGTCTTGACGCGTTTTTACTATTAATTCATTTTATTAGATGAATAAAGTCCCTTGCCTTTATATCAAACATTATTCCATATAATTCCAGGCGGGAGAACAATTACGAGAAATTCTGTTTTGAATAATGAATATTCTTGAAACGTGAGAAAATGTATTAATAGATGTGGCTGGTATTTTGAAGTAGAATAATGGTCTTGTTTTTGAAAATGCCTCTAAAATTCTGCAAGTATTGGATTTCAGTTCTTTAATTTTTCTTATTTTCTTTTTCTGTAACAAGTAACTTGCTTTTTAATTTGTGCAAGTTCTAAAATTATGAACAAAGAATATGTATGGATTGCTGGAAAACGATTACCTTTTTTTTTGAATATTAATAAAGGTATAGCAAAAGACATCACTGTTATTCTTTTAGGCATAGTTTTAATTAAATGTAAGTAGAACATCCCCAGAAATGGATAAATTTTCCATTACGGAAATATTTAAGTTGCTGCATATCTATTATGTTTTTGAACGATATTTTTCCGAGAAGTTGCAATTATATAATCATTAATATATTTTTCGGAACATATACTAATAATATAATTTATTGTCCAGTGAATGATAAAACAAGGAACGTACAAGAAAATAAATAGTTAGACTCGGTAAATAATAAATATAATCAAACAATACATGCTTACCTACTAAAAATAAATAAAACAAAAAATACTGTAATGTAATTTCTTTCAATATCAATTTTCAGTGAATGCGTCGGTATATTTGTTATATTTATTGTATAAATTAATAAGGAGTTCCAAATATTTGTCCGCGACGTCCTATGAGCAAATGTACAAACCTTGTCAAGAGGTAATATGCGGAATATTAAAATTAATTGCAGAAAGTAAGTCAGTCACTAATTTATGCAAAAAAACGTGCACTATATTGTCTTCTTTGAACTGACAAAAATTGAATACTATGTTGCTTCAGTAAAGAAATATGCTCAATTCTTCGATCCGGATAAATATCAGTTTGATAGTACAAAAATTTAAAAAATTTTTGTTGAATTTTTTTCTACAGCAAATTGTTTAATATCATTCACAGAATACCAAATCCATATTCAAGCTTGCTTTGAACAGAGGCAAAATAAAATATTTTAAGTAAATTGGCGTTACTGAAGAATTTGTTACAGTGCAAAATAAATTCTAATGTTTAAATCGCTGAGAAACACGTGCTTAATATGAAAATTCAAGCAACTAGTAAATAGTATTCCAAGATCTTTTACTGAGTCAGCTTTCAAAAATATATGTATGTTTATTTATACAATAAGAGAGGAGAATAAATTTTCTAAAAAAGAATAGTGAAACATTTATCAGTATTCAATGTCAAACGATTACCAACAGTCTAATCAATGATAAAACTCTCCTGTAACTGTAAGTGCATAATACCCACATTAAGCGATACTTCACTGAAAATTTTCATATTATCATATAACGTATAACGCATTACCTTGGGGAACCTCAAAGGTAGATATAAAAACATTGGATGAGTACCCAATATAGAAAACATAGCTGATGCTATTGTTCAGGCACGACCACGTAAGACTAAGAATGCAAAGTAAAAGACCGAAACAAGAAAGTTTATTTAACAACACTAATTGATCAATCGTATCAAATGCAGCGCTAAAGTGAAAATAAATGCAGCCAACCTAGCCCTAACAATCAATAACGTCATTAACGTATTGGTCATGTAGATCTGACAGAAAAAAATCCTACTCTCGCGAAGAAATAAGGACGAATATTATGAAACGTGTAACTGTATAAATACTGTTCGTATATTTTAGCAAAATTATAAATAACAGCAATAAAACGATAGATTATTCGATTTATCACATTTCTGGAAATAAGGAAGGCTTCCATATTTCGGAAAGACAGTAGAAATGTAGGTATTAATGATTATCAGCAAAGGAGTTAAAACGAGGAGGTAAAACGAGCATTTGTAGCCAGAAAACTAGGGATTAAATCACCACCATATTTATTCGGGAAAAAAGACGTAATACTCACCAATTCGGAAACAGATATTAGAGAAATACAAAAGAAGAGAGTTGTGTGTGAGAAGCCTTTGAACTGATGTATTTAAGGAACTTGTATACATGCTAGAAATACATTAAGCAAAGGAATCAATAATATCTACAGGATTATTCATCTCATCCAATTCTTTGCGCGTAACATGATGAATTCGAGTAGTGTCTTGTAGTGATTGCATATAAGACTATACGCAATGAGGATGAGATCTAATACAAA
Organism: Dermolepida albohirtum; assembly: GCA_031893035.1. Classification (NCBI taxonomy): domain Eukaryota; kingdom Metazoa; phylum Arthropoda; class Insecta; order Coleoptera; family Scarabaeidae; genus Dermolepida; species Dermolepida albohirtum. The sequence goes on along the minus strand of JAVIWB010001446.1, from coordinate 85,709 downwards.
GAGTACTAGATAAGTTTTGCAATATGACGCAACAATTAATCGTAGGAAGCTGCTTGTTTGCTGCATCTTGAGATATGTTCATACGTGCATGGTACCCGCCGCGCCATGTCGAGTGTAAAATGCTTGCGATGGCATCGTGGTCACGAAATGAGATAAGGGCAGTTTTGCGTTATAATTTCGTGCGTGGTTTAAACATAGACCAGTGCTTCGAAGAAATGACTCTTGCACTAGGTGATGTTTGTCCACATCGCACAACGATATTCAGGTGGTATAGCGAATTCAAAAGGGGAAATTTAACCGTAGAGGATGCTGAGAGACCGGGAAGGCCACGAACTTCAGTTACGGAGGAAAACGTTACTACTGTGAGGAAAATGCTTGGCGAGGACAGGCGAGTGACCTACCGACAGATAGAGGGTACTTCAGGCCTAAATGCACCAGCAATTCGTTCGATTCTGCATAGTCATGGGTGCCGCATCGACTGACTGAAGAGCAGATGACACGACGTGTGACTTACTTTGAAAAAATTAAATAAACAAAGCTGTATTGCAAAACTTTCCTAATACCCTTTGTATATTGCATAACATTCCTTAAATATGCTTTGAAGGAATCCGATATTAAACGTTTTGCTGCTGCACGACGTCTTTTAAATTCGTTTTAGAGAGTAATGCTGTTAGAGTACTTCCAATTACCATGACGTTGCCACATGTATTTTAGAGACCTAATCTCTTTGTTGAACTAAATAGAATGACGAGATGAATTAAATTTAGGGATAGACCTGCCAATAGTTTCATATAGTTTCCTATAAAATCAATTAGGCATGCCATCAACATCGTTATGTTCATCAAAGAAGTATCAGTCAATATGAAGTAAAGTTCAGATAAGTTCGCGTTACGAAAATTATAATGAGTCTTACGAGTGACAGGAAATTGGGGAAGCACAGACTGAGTGAAGCAGTAAATTTTCCTGTGTAATGCTGAGTGATAGAGATCTTCAGAATCATTCAGGTAGTTCTAATACTAGAAAATATTAAATCCAAGTTATGATTATTAACATTCATTATATTAATACTTAAATTGAGTCAAATGGAAACAGAAACTTTGAAAGAAAAATAGTGTGTTCACTAAAGAATTTACGTACGTTGAAGTTTCCATTTACCTATAATTATATAATTGTCCTATTGACTAGATAAACTTTTAAAGTTTAAAAAAAAATTCAAAAGCAACCACGCGCCTATTAAGGGAAATATCGATATTTAATAAAACAAATTTCAAGGAGTTGAAGGAGCATTCGCAAAGTATGCAATCAGTTAGTGATCCAATTGAAGAAAGTGGGAAGGTATCTAAAGTCTGAAAAGAAACTCTGTAACACAATGCTATAAGAACATCACCACCAGTCGAAACATCGACCATTGTATATTTTCTGTCGACCTTATAACAGTATAATAAGAAAGAAAATATTCGGAATTGAGAAAAGAATCCCCGAGCCACGTTTCTGTGATCAATATTAAGTCATAATTGAATTCACAAGCACTTGGATAAAAGACGTGAGATTTAAATCGCAAGCTACGAGAATTCTGATAATATACATTAAATGTAATGGGAGAGTTTTTTTTTTAGTGTTTCGTTAATATGATAGGGTAAATACTATTCATATACTTTATTTTCAAATTTACCTCATTTTTTGACAAACGCTCATTAAGTTTGGGTTTTACACTCCAGTACAGTTCGCGTTGTAACAGTCCGATCTCTAAAGAATAGAAAACTACACAATTTATCAACACCCTTTAATTCCCAAGAGTAATTTGGACATGAGATACAAATAAAAAACATATTCTTAAAAGCTGACGGATTCCGATCTTTGGGATCAAATTTACCCAAACGAGATAATTAAACTTACACAATACTATCTAGCATGTTGTTAGCCTTGACCTTGTCAGACTCAGATTGCGTTGCATTCCTTGCATAATTCGAGTTTTTGAAACCGTAAATAAAATATATAGATAATTTGTTACACTGTCGAACTTGGATATAAGATGAGGTTTGAAAAACTATACCAGGTATTTCGTACTTCGGTTAAAAACAGTATCTCTTTTATTTAAAAGATAACTTAAGTGCTATTTTTTAATAATATCAAAAACTTCTTTTGAATGCTGGTACGTAGACTTCCGCGGTCGTGGTCCATATTATCTGCTTCTGGGCTGCCGGGCTGAAACCGCGTCACTAGTATAATTGCCGGCGTTTCGTACCCTCTCATATGGGACATCTTCAGGGCTCAACTACTGCTACTGTCTGTCGCACTGAAACTAAATTCAGTTTCAGTGCGACAGACCGGAAGCCCAGATGGAGATAGTTCTTTTGAATGCATTTTTAAAATTTCCTTGGTTTCTATAAATCTTGGAAAAATTAATTTACTGAAACCTTTACTAAACTTCTTTAAATATTGAATTTATAATTGATGTCAAAAATTGCCATTACAAATTAGAAGTAAGTTCCACGACATCTTAAAAATTCCTTACATAATCAGTCTCAATTATATATGTCGTTAATTTTACATTACGCCTCTTCCAGATCCTTTAATTCAAAACTTGAGGATTAGAGAAATAAAGAAATACTAGGTCGCATATAATTATGCGCTTTTACGTTGATAAACTGAAATATTCTAATTTTAATTACTTTTTGGATCGTATATATTTTTGAAGAAATCCCCACTTTCCGTGCAAAACTCGACCCGCGATCTCATTTTCACCGGAAGTGTGTCTTTATCCCCTTAAACTACAGAGAACGATGGATTCGAGTCTTCTAACGTGCCATAAATTATATTATGAAAACAGTTATTGAACATACGGTATATAAACCTATTTCTAAATAACAAATATAATAAATAAACTTATATCTAAATAATAATAGAGTAGGTAACATCTGGAATTGTTTTCAACAAATTTTTTTCATGAGACAGATCAATCGACTTTATCTTTCTATTCAGTTTTTTAATTTTCAGTGCATCCAAGTATATTCACCACTCTTCTTCATTCTCTTCTATACCTTATTAATTTACTCCAGTTCTTAACTTTCATGTCATTCTACTTGCTCTATCCGTCTGGTCTTGGTCTACTTCCGGGTCTTCTTTCTATTGATTTCCAGTCGTTATAAATTTTATTGTTGCCTCTTTCGCATTTTTAGTATACTATCTGATTTTTCGCGCTGTTTCCTTCTTTCAATATTGTTTCGTTTTATTTATTCCTTAATGGTCTGTTTTCGTTTTTATTTAATTTTTAAGCCCCCCAAGTGCGCTTAATGGTTTATCTTTCAAATAGTTTGTTTTATCACCATCTGTGTCAGATTTGGTGTTTCCGATTCATAAATCACCATTATTGTTATATATTTTACATTTATAGTTTTTACGAAACTTTCTGTCTTTAAATACTTTTAGTGACCGGAAATATTTATCCATAATCTCAAATACTTACTTTCACTTCCTTAAGATTTTTACATTTCTTAGTTCTGCTGCAGTGTATATTCCAGTTTTCGTTTCATTTATTTCTAACTTTTTTACCTTAGCTTCTTTTATACTTCCAAACTCTTTTATGTATTAATATAATCCCATAATACAGTAACCTACACGAAGTTTTTATTAATCGTAGATACAAAGGTATGTTCTTTTGCAGATACGGATTATACCACTTTGAAGAAAATACGAATTATTGGGTAAGTTTATTTATTTACATTATTTATTAAATTTATAATACTTAACTTATTTGTCTCTAAATAAAAAAATATTATTAATTTAGAAACAATTTCACATGTCTTCGTAAACAAGACATTTTCGTAAGCATAAGTATATAAAAGCAATTTCCAAATACGAGGGTAGCCGTTTATATTTCGGGAACTGGCAACACTGTTAGCGTTGCGTCCGATCTGATGATAATATATTTATATTGATAGTTTTATTATCCGGTCGCTATTTCTATTGTTGACAGTAACTTGAAAATTTTATGTCAGCGAAAGAATGGTATTAACTCGCGAACATTTTCGCATTTTGCAATTTGCATAACTTTCGGCGTGGATTATCTCAACAAGAATGCATTGACGAGCTAAATTCTTTATATGATGATGAAGCACAATCGAAAACTACAGTTATATCGTTGGTATAGTGAATTCAAACTTTGACAACGTTCTTTGGACGATGAATTTTGTGAAGGTGGTCCCACAAATGTTGTTGTGTTGGAAAATATTAATGCAGTGTCTGAATTGATAATGCAAGACCGTCATGTGACATACCGTGAGATCGAGGCATCTCTAGGTATTAGTAACACCAGCGTGCCAAAGATCTTGTACCAACATTTAGCCGTTAAGAAGCTATGTTCACGTTAGATACCACATAATTTGACCACCGCTCAAAAAGTGGTGCCACGAAATGCTCAAAAAGTACAATGGCAATGCTTCAAAGAACATTTATAAAGTCGCCACAGGTGGTGAATATTGGATCTATACGTATGAGCCCGATAGTAAACAGCAGTCGACTGTGTGAGTTCCAAGATGAGCCAAAACGAATAAAAGCTGTTCACGCTCGAAGCACATCAAAACAAATGGTCGCCTGTTTTTTCGGAAAAATCGGTCCGTTGCAACCGTGCCTTTAGAAAGTTGTATAGCGGTCAATTCCGAATGGTATACAACTATTTGTTTGCCAAAAGTTTTTGAAGAAATAAGAAAAACAAACTGGAAACGATAGATCATTCTTTACCATGACATTGCGAGTTCTCACAGGTCGGTTCAAACAATTGATTATTTGGCCGACCAAAACATTGAATTGGTCAGCCATCCGCTGTACAGCCCTAGTTTAGCACCCTATCATTCCTTTTTGTTCCCACACGTGAAGAATAAACGTCATGGTCAACGGTTTTCTACGCCGGAAGAGGCAGTTAAGGCATTAAAAACTCATATTTTGGAAATATCGCCTTCACAGTGGCAGCAATGCTTTTCGGATTGGTTTAAACGAATACAAAAGGGTATTGATTTTCAAGGAGAATATTTTGAAAAGCAATAAAACTATTTTCGATAATAAAAATTTTTTTTGTTTGCTATTCCCGAAATATAAGCGGCTACCCTCGTAGTTATTAAACTAATTAGCTGCATGGGTAACTAAATATGTAGATTTATATTATTAAAAATTATTATAATTAAATTTCGAAATAAACAAGAATAGTCTTTTAATTATAGACTTTAAAAAAAAGAAAATATATATTGGGTCTGGGAAAAAGTTCGTGGCGTTTTTTCATTCATTTAAACCGAATATGCTCCATTATTATCGACAATGTTTCGCCATTTTTTTGGTAGATCCATGATCCCATCGGTGAAAAACTTCTGTGGTTTCTGGTCGAAAATCAAGTAGTTTTCACAGGCTTTATTAATTCCATTGAGAGAGTTCTGCAGAGATCGAAACAGATGATAGTTAAAACCAAACTCTCTCAATTTTTGACGGGTCATCAAAGAAGTGTGTGGTCGGGCGTTGCCATGATGGAAGACAACACCTTTCCTATTAATCAATTCGGGCCGTTTTCTTTCAATCGCCTGGCGTAATCTCTCTAGTTGTGCACAGTAGAGTTGATCGTCTGACCAGTTGGAAGTAGCTCGTAGTGGACGATTCCCCTCCAGTAATACACACAGCATCACTTTTTTTGGCGTCAATTTGGCTTAGCGAACGCTTGTGACGGCTCACCATCCTTTATCCACGTTCTTTTACGCTTCCGATTATCGTACGTAACCCATTTTTCATCTCCGGTTATTAAACGTTTCAGAAACGGCTCGATTTCATTCCGTTTCAGCAGCGCATCGCAGATGTTAATTCGGTCCATCATGTTTTTCACGCTCAACTCATGAGGAACCCATACGTCAAGCTTTTTTTTGTAACCAGCTTTGTGTAAATGGTTCAAAACAGTTTTGTGGTCATGCCTAGCTCCATGCCAATATCGACACTGCTGAAAATTTCATGATTTTTCAGTGATTGGACGACCGGAGCGTGAATCTTTCACATTGAAATTTCCAAACGAAAGCGAGCGAACCATTTCCGCGCAACAGATTTCGATAAAGTACCTTCACCATACACAGCACAAATTTTATCACAAGCCTGCGCAGCGTTCTTCCCCTTATCATAATAATATTGCAGAATATAGCGAAATTTCTCATTATTCTTCTCCATTTTCAAGTGCGAATAACTTTCCAACCACTGCACCGATTACAATGTTTCTACGCTCAAACTAACGTTCGGAAGGTCATCTAAAAAACGAGCCGTCGGTGGTGTCGCTGTGACTTGTTGTTCTTTAGTTATCGGCAACCAATGCCATCTATCGGGAAAAACGCCACGAACTTTTTCCCAGACCCAATATTTATTTTAAATTCTAAGTGTATTTTTCATTACAAAATGTTTTCAAAAGCTTTATAATAAAAAATGTTTTAACAGTAACAACATAACACCCCTAGTTCAAACAAGCTATGAAAGTTCTATTCATAAAATGTCAAATTCTAAGCATATATCACGACGGATGACGTTGAACATTTTTCCTTAGTGTACACGAAAATTGATATTGATGAGACAATGATTCCACATCGGGAATTATTTTAAAAGTCCAAAGACTTAACTAATTATAAGTACATATGGAACTTCTAATTTTATTACGATTATTATGAGATATTGTCGTTACATTTTATTGGAACTGCTTTATAAGGCCTTTAAACTGATACTTTCACAAAAAAGAAATTTCGTACCATTGCTAATTTGTCTAGAGTAGTAGCTGCTTTTAAGTTAGGTGATAGGATCGAGATTAGAAATTATTGTGGGGTATTCATTTTGTATAATATATTTAAAATATTTGACGTAATGTTGTTCGAGCCAATATGTAAGCCATATTATTAATAAATTACATTTAGTGCAACTTGGATTTACTAAAGAATATCAAAAGTTACGAACTTCTATATATTTGTTCGTTAAGACATAGTCTATTTTAAATGATAAGATTTCTAAAACATTCTTTTGAGAATATTCTACTGATAGCTGTTGGTATATATAATGCGGATACCATATGAGAGACCTGCATTTCAATTTACAGCGCACTTGGATAAAGTACAAGGATTTAATAGCCAAGATGTTCCTAGAACCTCGACACGATCTAATAACGAAATCGAGGAATCGAGATGCGGCAATAATATTATATTAAAAATAAGTAAATAATCTTTATTTTTGGAACACAAAGAATATATGATATCCTAATTCTGTTGAAGGGTTAAACAATCAGCTGGGCTAGTAATATTCGCATAGATTATCTTAAGGAAGGGAATTGCAACTCAATAAAGTAAACAAATTATTTAAATAAAGTTTGAAGAATAACAGGCCATGACTTGAACTTTGTGGCACGGCTGGAAATGAAATTAATGTTAAACGTAGTATGTACGATTATTGAGGTACGATGAAATTAAATCTATAAATAGAGAACAAAGACCAAAAGCATCTAAGGAAAGAGTGAGAAATTGTCACAACCTTTCACTCTCCTCTCATGTAGACCACATCAACTTGCTAATGATTATCCAGGGCTTCGCTGATAAATTGTGTTATTTCTAATAACTTATTGACTGTAGATCTACCTTTGGCAAATCCATATTGTAGGTAGAGTTTTTTTTATTTATCCTAGGCAAGTGTAACATATAAACGGCGTTTCTAAGAAATTGTCGTCGACATATTTTTTGTATTGTTGGAACCACTAAAGTTTGCCGGGGTATCAATAACGCTGCAAAATACGAACATATACCGGTTTTTGTTTAATTCATCAGTAGTCATATGTGTTGAAGAAAAGAGAGGGTGCAAACAGACGTATGCAGAGCATGTGTATTATGCGCACATGTGTTACATATAATACAGATAAAATAGTGTTTTGACTTTTAACTTATGAAGTTTGCCTTTTCTACGGTTCCGATGTTGTTGTATTCCACACATATTATCTCGTTCAGAAATCGAATTCACTAAATTATATTTTTAAATTATGTGTCGGAAAGAGGGTTTCACTCGATTCGTTAAATTGTCTAAACATAAATATTCCTAGATTAAATTCTTGGAGCAATGTTATGTTCTTTCTACATTTTAGTGGTATGCAGAAACACTATAAGTCGCCAGTATTGTCAATTATTTGCATCGATTTAGGTTTTTAATTTTTTTGTTGTATAGTACAATTTAGTATTTAGTTTAAATTAATTTTTCATCTGTGTAATATACATATATTTATAATTATATAATTATCCTGAAATTTAAGTAATTAATATTGCTATTGGAAAATAAATTATTATTATTACTGTAATTATTATTATTTCCATTGATTTTAATTTTTCAATTTATTGAAAGGTATAATCCTGTGCTTATTGATTCTATTTGTATGAATATAGAACTGAAGCTATTAAAATTTAATAATAATTACGAATTTCTTCCAAAATTAAACCATTAAAAATGATGGCATTTCAAAGCTTATACAATATATTATTTTTCTTGAAATTATGTGTATGATATGTATATGGATAAATAGGAAAATATAATAAAGATTTCTATTAGAAGAAAGTTTTCATATTAATGACAACATTATTAAATTCGTTAATTATCGTATCGCTTTTTAAACGATGTCTAAAAAAATATTTTCGAATGAGTGTTATCCTACACTTTAGGGTATTTAAACGCGAACTCTAAAAGAGTTACATATGTACATATGTACATATATCTTCATTTTTGTTTTGGTGACATTGTCTTTGCACAATAACAATACTTGTTTTATGGTGTTCATTTAACCTTCCATGTTAGATTTAACTTTTGTACGATTGGCGATTCTACACAATAATAGGACAAAAGAATTAGTATATAGAATCATAGATTCTAATGTATGGGTTTTCTACGATTGCGCTTGCTTTAAAAGGAATTTGATTGTATTAACTCTTGTTTCATTTTCATAAAAGTCTAGGTCTCCTTTCTGATAAAATAAATACTCTAACTATATTATATTTAACGTTTTATATGTGGTAAACATGAGTCATACAAAACAAAAAAACTTGGAAAACTTCCATAGAAAGTGAGTACATAATTTTATAAAATTTAAGTACTTGAGAATATATTAATTAAACGAAAGAAAATTAACATTTTATCCTACAATACTTTTTCAAAGATTCATAGAAATGAATTTGAAAACGCTTAAATCGCGACTGCTGTCGAACTACGAGGGAGCGTTTTTATATTCGCGGAATGGGGGACAAGGGGTGGAAATAAAAAAACCAAATTATTTTTCTTTTTCAATATATTCACCTGCAAGACGGATACATTTTTCACATCTTTCAATTAATTTATTTATACCCTCATAAAAAAATGATTTCTCTTTATCTGCAAAATACGCCTTGACTTCATCATCGGCAGTAAATTTTTTACCCCGCAGCTCTTTTTTCATTTTCGGAAACAGATAATAATCACTCGGGGCCAGGTCTGGGCTGTAGGGTGGGTGATTCACAATTTCGAAGCCCACCTTATGCAGGGCAGCTAACGCAACGCGGCTCTTGTGGACGAGCGCGTTGTCATGCAAAAGCAGAACACCTTTTGTCAATTTTCCCCGTCTTTTCTCTTTAATGGCTTCTTTTAGTCGTTCTAATATTGAAGTGTAATATTCTCCGTTTATATAAACACCTTTATCTTTATAATCAATCAACAATATTCCTTCCGAGTCCCAAAATACCGTTGCCATGAGTTTCCCAGCTGATTGTGACACTTTAAATTTCTTGGGAGGTGCTGTGCCCTTTTTATGCCACTGCATGGAGTCTTGTTTGGACTAAGGTTCATAATGATGAACCCAAGTTTCGTCTCCAGTAACAATTCCACTCAATACACCATCCTTGTCTTCATTACAGAGGTCCAAAAATGCACGCGAACACTCTACGCGCTGTTGTTTTTGCGGCGACGTGAGCATTCTCGGCACCCATCTTGCGCTGACCTTAGACATGCCGAGATGATCGTGTAGGATTTTAAAAATTGTTGTATCGGATACTCCAGCCATTTCTGCGAGTTGTTTCTTCTTTAGTCGAGCATCCTCGAGTACAATTTGTTCAACTTTTTGGATAAGTGCTGGCGTGGTCACCTCAATGCTCCTGCCCGGCCTCGGGTCGTCTTCAAGGGATTCCCTTCCTTGTTTAAATAAACTATGCCACTTGTACACCATGGTTTTTCCTGGACAAGAGTCGCCGTAAACCAATGACATCTCATTCATTATGGTCGCGACTGATTTTCCTTGCCTGGTAAGGAACTTTATAACGGCACGATATTCGATTTTTTCCATATTTCACTTTTCACTCCTGATTATGTTACTTGGTTGACGATAGCTCAAAGACTAACTGTCTAATAACAATGAAACTTCGTATTTATACTAATCATGAGTCGCTGCACATGCCACGCCCCCAATGCGCCTACTCACCCCTCTGCAACCCGCTCATTCCGCGAATATAAAAACGCTCCCTCTTACATTCATTTCGCTTGAAGATTTGTGATTATGAAATGGTTTGCTAGCTGATCTATACACTGGTATATGTTTTCAAAATTGAAGAAGCTAGAAGTCTATTGATAGTCTGATTTTCATTGCTAAATCGACAATTGGAAAAGAAATCGATCAGATCAGATGGCTTACAATTTCTTGGCTTTCCTCAAATTAAAAAAAGTGCAGCAGATACTTTGCGTTTTCAATCATTGTCCTTGCCCTGAAAGATATTTTATACCACCTTATAATACAATACTTATATTTTACATTTTATTGCTCATGACATTTATTTTTTTTTCATTGCCTAGTGAATTTAAACTTTTCTCTGTGAAACGTTTCAGATTCTTGTTGAAACAGAAATTGTTGTATGGATAGCAGTGTACTCTCCGTGTAATATCGCTATAAATTATTAGTATATTTGATTTACATTTACCTATGTATTATCTTTTAAATTTGCTTTTCTGGTACAAGTACAGAATTTATAAATTAATATATAATACATCCTGTAATTACCAAAAATTGGTATTAGTTTTTTTTTTTGGTAATTATAATAAGTGTATCTGTATATTTTCTCTTTTTTGGAAATAAACTATTATTATTATTAGTACGCCCCCTAGATATATAGAACGTACTCGGTAACCTTATATTGTGATACACGTGATTCAATTTGTTGAAACGGAGAAGCTAAATCAATACTATTAACGGCCAATTCTCTCCGAAATAATGTTTATTATTAAAATTTCTATAAAACATATTGCCACCATTTATTTTCTTATTTCATACTTAATTTAACAGTTCAATAGGCGAAACATATGATCATGTATGTATTTTCTTCCGAAATATATTCATATGTATCTCTGTATATGTATCTCTTGTAGGTGTTTTGCTGTCGTTTTAAGGAACTTATATGGGAAAGTGTTGAATGGAATTCGTGAAATATAAAATAAACGAATTATACTATAGTTTACAATACTGTTTAGGCATGCAGGTCTTTAAGACACGTGAAATTTCTGTATTTACCTTGTTGTGCTTATCTTCGTTTTAATAGTATATGTTTTAGTTATTTAATACTTAATTAAGTGATCTTTTGGAATTTCTAAATTGTATCTTAAAATTTTCTACAAAATACTCTAATAATTATCAGTGAATAGTGCATCAATATACATACGTCTAAATTTGGTAAGCGTACTGTGTTGATTTTCTTTAGAGGAACTACTCCAAGTTGTTTCAATACAGTTTAGTCCAAAATATGGTTCCTAGAGTAACCGGATTTAAGGACCTTGGGGATTTTTCAATACTAGCTTGTCTTTCATCCAACATTTTACAGAAACACCTTTTTCTAGTTTGGATACTTTGGATGTCCTGTTTTCTTGACTTGTTCCCTCAAAGTGAGAATATACATAAATTGTACAGTATCCGTACTATGTCTATCAGCAATTAAATATCTATCTTATAGTCCCTCACACATAATTTTGACTCTCAGCAAAGAAATAGAGCGTAATACGAACAGTTTGCAAATGTATTTGTCATTTAAGATTAATTAGTATATACATATATATATATATATATATATATATATATATATACTAACTACTATATATATATATATATATATATATACTACTAACTAGTATATATATATATATATATATATATATATATATATATATATATATATATATATATATATATGTATATATACTACTAATTAATCTTAAATGACACATGCATTTACAAATTGTTCGTATGACGGATGAAATTAGTGGGGTAGTCTTTGCTAACATTGAAAAATTTATTCAAATATATATATATATATATATATATATATAGTTATATGTCATTGTGGATGCATGACGGAAAGTAAATAAGTTATAGTAATCCTTAAACATCTTGCCTAATATGGTAGTAGATGAAACAAGTTCAACAAAACCGTTTATTTCATCATAGTTCCACTTAAAATATCAATTCCATAAAAACTACTAACATTAATGTCATCTAGATACCTTTTAGTTGTTTTATATTTTATATCAAATATATGTATATTATGTAACTTATTTAGTGTATGTAGTTTGTACCGACATGTATCATACAATATTATTGAAAATCAATTACAAAAATGCACATACATAATATGTAATAATTAAAAACAAGGTGTATCTTTAATAAATAGAAGTTGAAATAATTGCACTGATTACACTAGGTAACCTACCTACTTCGGCAAATTTTCCAACTGCTTTTTTCATTTCTTAATTATTATACAAAATTATTTATTTTGAAACTGACCATACCATTAGAAGCACTTTTCACAATTAAAATACTTGTCTGAAAATAGTTACATTTGACCTGCCAGTATAACGGACGCACCCAATCCTTGCTGGTGAACGATGACGTTACTGCTTGTGCAATTTGAGACGTTATCCTATAATTAGTCGTAGTCAGCGACATTGTTTTCTTAAAACTTGAAAGTAGGTAATTTCAAAACTTCTTGCACCATCACGATATAACTACCACGGTTTGTACGACAATCAGACAATTTCCCTAAACCCTATTTCTGACATATAGCCGCATGCGTAATGCCCACTTACAAGTTTTGCAGTGGGCATTACGCAGTTTGAACGAAATGTTTCACCGCGTTTAGCACTACACGAATTGAAATCCAGGTCTTACAAATTACCTTTTCCCCGCAAGTCAATTTTTTGATGCGTATTAGCAAGATAGCGAGCAAAGCGTTTAAACATCTTCTGGCGTTGCTTGCGAAAATTTTAACCGCTTAGATCCATTATCTGCTGCCAAGTCCTTTAGATTTTGGGCAACTGTGCATCATTTTTAAAGTACAGTCATTGGTTTACCATCCTCGCCCGATTTCTATATCATTTTCACAACTTTCTGTTTTGTTCCAACGTTGTAGCATATATTTTATACCACCTCTTATACACAGTGACTTAAAAGTACCTTTCCATACTTAAACGTGAAACTTGCTTTCTTACGCGTCATTAACGTTAAACACTGCGAAGAATTATTATAAATGATTAACCATAAAATATAACACTTTTTTAAATTTTATGCAGTTTAAAAGAACACTGTCTATAAGGAACTATTATGTTTATACAAAAGTTCACATTGAAACTCATAGGAAATAAAAGGATCATTACAATCTTCATTTGTATCCCATTATAATCGCAAACGTAAACATCGTATCCGTTTACCTCGAACTTGAATAATATCAATAATATCGGGCTTTCTCAGGAGTACTAGTATATAACACAGGTGCATATGGGTTTCATTTCCAAAGAAATATGTATAATTTTATTAAGAATTACAAAAATTTAATTTTTGCAAACTATTTTAATAGGCTAATTCATGTCTATTTTTTACCTTTTTTCCATAACTTTTTATAATATATTCTTGTAAATTATATACACATTTTATCTCAGAGAATACGGAACTTCTTTAATAATAAAAACAAAGCCTTATTATTTTGGTAAAATTCATTTATTTTATTCAAAGTAGTCGCCTTCGGCTTCAATACAATATTTTGCATGGTAAATTAACATGTCGAATGAATTTTTAAGTTCATTTTTAGAGATGTCCTTCAAGATCGCTGTTGACGCCTTTTTAATGGCTTCGAAGTCGCCATAACGTCCTTTCACCGGTAAATGTAGTTTGGAAAATGGAAAGAAATCACAAGGAGCCAAATCCTGTGAATACGGTGAATGGTTGATTGCTAAAATTCCACACAACGAATATGCGTCAAAAAAGGCTTCATAACATGAAGATAATATACAGCATTGACTGCTTGACTAGTTGGTACAAACCCTTTGTGCACTATGCCTTTCGAATCATAAACACAAATCAACATTGTCTTCACTTTTGACTTCCCAAAACGGCTTTTTTCGGTCTTTCTTCTCTTGGATGCTTCCATTCAGAGCTTTGGCGCTTGGTCTCTAGATCTAGTTTTGGTCCTTTTTTGAGTCTTTAATCAAGTCTGTACAATCTGGAATTCAGTTAGCTTGTGTGGTACAAATTTTGCACAAATCTTTCTCATTCCCAAATGCTGTGTCAAAATGCAATGAAATGAAATAGTTAATTTCATTCCCACGTATCGAAATGAGGATTTCGGCTTATTTCTGATAAATTCACGTTAGTTTGTGTTGTACAAACCTTGCATAAATCTTTCCCAGTCTCAAGTGTTGTGTCAAAACGCGATGAATTGAATCTTTAGAAATATTTAATTCCATTCCCACGTGTCGCAATGACAATTTCGGCTCCTTTCTGATAAATTTACGCACAAGTTCGATGTTACTTTCCGTAATCATAGATTTTTTTATTTTATTTACGTACATTTTAAGAAAAAAACTAAAAATGAGAGATGATTTCATCAAATACAAAAACTTAGAGACTAATTATTATTTATTCGTCTTCCAGTATTAAAACCAGCTCACCAGTATCCTGGTGTTTAATTTATATCGTAAAAACAAAACGTCGTTCACATAGATTAATAAATTTACAGATCATCAGTTTACACAAGCACTAAGAAAATTTGAAATATTACTAGATTATTTATAAAAAGTATGAACCAAAGGAATCCTAAATTCGATCTTTGCAATAATCACAGCCTGAAGAGAGTTTATAATAAAATATAAAGAGTAAATAGTTCTAACGTTAGCTGCTGAATAAAGATGACTTAATACTATAGCACTTATTTTAACTATTTTGCATTTGGCTTAAATTTTGTTTCGTTATAGTGCTTGAACTTCTGCCAAATATTCCCGTGTCACTTTTAAATGACTCAGGCTGCACTATAGAACTTTTCCAGCCTACGTCGTAAATTTCGTTCACATACGATGATCTCGCCTCAACTTTACATTACAAATTTATTTCTCCACGAAAGGCAGAATCGATATCTCATATTCATTGACCTAATAGATGATTACTCTTACAACTGTTGTTCTACAATTGCGTGAAAACTTTTCGGGTAAGATTCTTTGCGATTAATTTCTGCCACAGTACATATTCACATTTCGCAATAAAATTTAATCATTTCATAAATACTTTAGAATACATTAAATATTTGAAGATATATATAATTACAATTCCAAATATAAGAACAATTTATTTGTATAATATTGTTTTGTTTTCTAATTATATAATTAATTTAGTATACCTAATTCGTAAAAAATCTATGAAGTATTTCTACTGCTTAATGGGAATGAAGTAGCATGTTGTTTTATTCAATTTCTTCTTCCTAATCTGAATATAGTGTAAAAGTACATATCGCAATTATGACAAATTAATACTGCTTTTGAATTTATGTTTTCTTCGCCGCTTGGTTTACGAATTTAAATTAGTCTCGTTGAAATAACGTCTATCAAATATGGTCAAAATTAAGCGCTGGTGCAATAGCCGACAAGTAGTAAGCACGTATGTAGCGAGGTCCGGCAACATGCTACGTCGCTATTTTTACGGTATTAAAATGATAGAGTAGCACCGGTCCGGGTGGCGCTAAACCTTATTTGGTACGACTATGTGGTGATTCATTCGGCCTCTAGGGGTCGGGACCCGTCGATGCACCCACAGACCGCATACCAGCGTTAACAAGCCTACCTTTATGTGTATGTGTACAATATATTGAAGCGTGGGATAGCCTCACATCAAAACTATTTCGATGAAATATGCGCGTGAGAATCAATTACTCAGTTTTCGCATTGGTGTCATCCATTCATCAAGAAGAAGGTAGTCCTCTATTTTTCTCTTTTACTCGACAACATATGGTGATATTAAAGCACATACATATGTAAATTTGTGTATTAAAGTTGTTCAAAAATATTGAGAATAATAAAATATGTCAAAAAAATCAAGATTTTAAAATTGTCTCTTACATCATCCAAGTGTATATAACATCTTACTACCTATAACTTATCCGCTTCAATAGTAATATTAAAATGAAACATCCGTCTTATCCTTGATACTATAACATTTAAAAATTTTATTAAAAAATTATATGTATGTATTTCGATTGTTTGGCAAATCAAAATTAAATTTTTGAGAAATTATGTATAGTATACAATAAAGTTTGTGTTTCCTGTGTTCCTTTACTTCGTTTAGGAAAAAATATCACATATATACATACACTACCGGTAATATTTATTTGCCCACCCTTAGTTTTAGCCAAAATTATTAAACTATCAAATGTGTACTGAAAATTTATTTATTGTACCAATACAATAGTGTAAAATAAACATAAAATAGTTACATTTTTCTTATATAAAAACTTTATCATTAATTATTATTAAATTTTGCTCTCATCATGTGCCCACCTTTATTTTTGATAATTGCGGCATATAACCGCGGCATCCTTTCAATTAATTTTTGCAGTGTATATTCTGTAATTTGTGCCTAGGTTTCTTGAAGTTGTTCCCACAGTACAGTGGTGGATGATAGAGCACGTTCTCGAACCTTCCGGTCCAATTCTTCCCAAAGAAGCTCTATTGGGTTCAGATCAGGACTTTGAGCTGGCCATACCATCATAGAGATTTGCCCTTGCTCTTCTAGTTGACGCAAGTAATCGCCACATAATCTAGAAGTGTGTTTCGGATCGTTGTCCTGTTGAAATACAAAGTTTTCGCCAAGAATCCTTAGTCCTGAAGGAACAGCGTTATTTTCTAAAATTTCCTTGTAGCCTTCTTTTCTTAGGATTCCCTCAATTTTGACGAGATCGCCTACAGATTTTCCACCAAAACACCCCCAAATCATTACTGAACCTCCTCCATGTTAGGCGGTAGGCGCAATACATTCTGACAGTACTCTTTCTCCTGCGGATCTTGTTACGAATATTCGCCTTTTACTACCGAAAAGTTCAAACTTCGATTCGTTTGTCCACAACACATTATTCCACTGATCAATCGTCCAATTCTTATGTTCTTTAGCCCAATTTAGTCGTTTTATCTTGTTTTGCTTTCGTAGTAGTGGTTTTCGCAGAGCAATTCTTCCGTATAAACCCGCTTGCCTTAACCTTCTCTGTACCGTGGACACACTAATTGGTTTAGCACGCGCTCTATTCATTTCAGCAGCAATTTCTGGTGCTATTTTTCGTCTATCGCGTCTACTTATCCATATTAGATGCCGGTCATCTGCAGATGTCGTTGCTTTGCGTCGTCAAGATCTTCTTTTGTTGGAAAATGTACCACTTTCTTCAAATTCTTTAATGTTATAATCAACGGTTCTGCGATTTAATCGTAATTCGTTTGTAATTTCGCGATTACTTTTACCCGTACAGTGAAATATTTCATCCATTATTTTTGTACTATTAGTTATTTGTGAGTTTGCTGCTCTTTTGCTTCCGTTTTTAAAGTAATTCAATCATAAGCAAGCAATAGAAGTGATATAGGCCTTTTGCATATACTACCAGTAATTTAAACAAATAAATTATTTCGTTTATATAAGTCACTAGTGCCAGGTGTCGAAGAAATAAGCTTTTGCTCATTTAAAATGAAACAAAATAAACAAAATAATGACACTTGAATCATTATAATATCCTGGAGTTTATAGATAAACAAAGCAGACATAATCTAATGCAACAAATAGTTATAGCTATAGTATTGAACAATTGTCAGTAGAATGATATATCTTATGAGATAAGTGAACTCACACTACACAACATTTAACAAGCGCTATTTTATAATGCAATATATGGATTAAATGTCTGTAATTAATTTATACGTAGACTTTATCCGCCTTTACGTGCGTTTATTATCATAAAATTTGTTAATAATCTGGAGTCCCTGTGAACATAGTCCCTTTTTTAAAACCCAATTTATATTGGCTAGTGACTACTGAAGAGTTATATTGTTCTGATTAAAATTTTTTCAAATTGCTCCATTAGTAAATACAACTTCATAGATCGCCATTATATTCGGTGCCTCCTGCAAGACTGCTTGATATTAAAATGGAGAATATAACATCCCGTCCTGGTCTTAATATCGGGTGGCGCAAAAGTAATGTCATAATTTTAACTGGCTGCCATTTATAAATGAAAAAAAAGAGCTCTGTTTTCATAAAATATTTATTCGAAAGTGCAAAATTGATGACATTTTACGGCATTTTGAATTGTTACTCGCAAAACACCTGTCTCCAAATTGGCGATTTCTTCTTCAATGTTAACTTTCAAGACTTGCAAGGTTCGTGGTTTGTTGTGGTAAACGCGAGATTTTAAAAAGCTCCAAAGGAAGAAGTCTGATGCTGTTAGACCTGGCGATGTGGAGGTCCAGTTCAAATCTCCGAAACAGGAAATCACGCGACCTGTAAATTGGCGTCTCTAAATCTTCATCGTTGCCCGGGCTGTGTGAGCAGTTGCTCCGTCTTGTTGAAGTCAACAGTGATCGAGACCCAATGCAGCAACTTGCGGCAAAAAAACTCGTTTAGCATCTGCCTGTAATGCTCACCATTTACGGTTACGGTGGTGCCATCGGCGTCTTCAAGAAAATAAGGGCCAATCACTGTTTCACGGCAAATGCCGCACCACTTTGAGGGGGTGCAATGGCTCTTCATGCATTTCATATGGATTCTCTGTGCCCCAGAAATGCAAATTTTGTTTGTTAACATAACCACTTAAGTGGAAATGAGCTTCATCGCTCATTGTGATTTTTGATACGAAATCATCCTCTTCTTGTACCAAGTTTAACAGAGTATGGCAGTAAGTTAACCTTGTCCGAGGTCAGCAGGCAGCAATTTATGAACAGTTTGCACTTTGTAGAGGAATATTTTCAAATCTTTCACCAAAATCCGTTGCAACGAACGTCTGCCGATACCTAATTTTGTGTGCATCGTCGTCTCGTTGGTGGTTGTGGATTCTCTCTGACGTCGTCGGCAACAGCAGCGATATTCTCGGTCTGACTAGCAATACAAGGCTGGCCAGTTTTTGCGACATCTGTAGCGGACCCAGTTTTCACGAAGCGCTCAGCCAAACGCTTAATTGTTCGAGCACATGGAACATGACGACGAGGAAAACGACGCCGAAATTCACGCTGCGCTAAAACAACAGACTGAAAATTTGTCAAATAAGCGATAACAACAATTCCACGTTCTTGAGGTTTGTATCGCTCCATGGCTTGTTGACAACTAATTCTCTATATATCTGCATCATAAATGTCAAGGCACAGTGATATTTGGCGCCATCTGCAAAAATGGCAGCCAATTCAAATTATGGCATTACTTTTGCGCTACCTGTTAGTACAATAAATAAACGCCCATATTCTTACCTTAAACGATCCCTTTGTTTGGTCCTCAGGGTGCCAAATCTAGCCCAAGAAATAAACTCGTGGTGGGGAGAAAGGGTCCCTGTTAATAAGATCTAATAAGACGCCACATAGTTTATCACACTAAAAGTCTTAAGCCAATGCTAAAATAAAAGGAGGATCAATAAAATACGTTCGGTATTTAGTTAAAGAAAAAAAAAGGATCCCTTTTATAGCAAAAAGAAAAGTTAGGCACTATTACAAATTTATTGTGTTGCTTTAAATTAGTCGTACAAAAATATTCTTTTAGAAAAGTGCCACTTAATAAGCATTTCCCAACAACAAAAAAACGGACCAATAACAATAAATCATTTCGGAAAGTGATATTCCGGTTCACTAGTAAATCAATAATTACATTAAATAATTAACTATGTGACTTCTTGACTGTGATCTAGGAACAGTAAAAAAATTATGTGGAAAAAAAGCCTATTGTAATTATCTGATGATTTATTAATTAATAGGCAGTTAGCATAATGATCAACTATGTCTAACCGTCTAACGGGCCCTTAATTGAGTTAGAGCTATCAGATATGTAAAGGTATTAATTGAATGATGAATCATGTGCACTGTACTTAAAAAGGCCTTTAATTAATTAAACTGGAACTAGCAAATTTATGAAGGTACTATTTAAATCATGGGCAATTTACTAGCAAGCAAATTAGAGTTATCAAATTTTGTAAGTCATATTTAAATAAGGAACAGTTTATTAACAAGCTCTTAATTAATTAAGTCATAGCGGTAAACTAAGTGTAAATCATAGTATAATTACCTTCTATTTAAACAAATCACCATAAAATTTAAACTATAGGATAATGTAACAAACTACGATCTAACGGCTCATAAATGGTCCTGTAATTATACTGAACGGTTGCATATAAACCAAATAATTCCACAGCCTTATGATTCACATATAACCATAAACTATTTAATGATATAATTACGAAATGTCCTTTATCCTTGACTAAATTACAATCATCTAAATGAGGTGCAGGTGCCTAACGGTTTCATTGAACCCTAAGTAAGTAGATAAAGTTCCAGCTTCTTTATCAGTAAAAACACGAATCTAGTCCATTAAGTAATTAAAATGCAACCAAAAGCAGGGAACAAAAGAAAGAACCCTAAAGTCAACGTTGAAAAACAAACGAAGAGGAAAATTAGGCCACTATGCAATACAAAGTTTACAAATTACATACTTCATGGTTGATTTCGAAGGTTAATTAATTAGAATGAATCCTCCTTCCAGCAAAATGCCTAATTCAATGTGGAACTTCGACCACGTGTTCACGGTTTATCGACTTATATGTCACAATCCAACTATAAGTCGATAAATTAATCGGTCAGCGTAGTATTTTCCAACATAATTGTTGCTACGCAATATCTTAAATAATTATGCACAATTTGCATCCAATTGAACTTTCTCAATAGAGAGGGCAAAATAAACAGGCTATTAACTTTTATATTGCTAATATTACGTCACAAAGAAGAGAAGATAAAGATGCTGGTAAATACGCGAGACCTATAAGAGTTACAGAGAATAAAAAAAACGAAAATTGGTCGAATATTTATTCCCGAAACATTGCAATTCTGCAACGTACAGCTGTGTCGTCAAAATATGAATACAAAATAAATTTCGCATGTAACAAGAAATACGAAGGATACTGATCATATCATTACGCACTTCTTTCTTCGTTTTTGTAGGGATGTTTTCTGACAAGTCTCATTTCAGTTTTATCGATTTTTGAAAACGCAGAAATTACTTGGGATTCAAATTAAAAAATCTTAAAAGGTAATACACACATAAAACCCGAAATAACGAAAGTATGTCAATAAAATAACAAGTTCATAGAAACATTTTTTCTTCATCAATTAAGAGTTATTGTGTTAGAAGAACTAATTAACACAATTAAGCTCGGATCTGCTATTAAGTTTATTCCTACTCACATGAGAAAGATTATAAAACTTTTCCTATATTTCCATAAAGGTACTTATTTTTTAAATGTGTGGGTGATGGTTTTGTCTATAATATTTTTGAAATAACGTAAAAAACAACTGCATTCGACGTTTTATACGTAAAATTCATTTAAAAAATGCTCTTTCGATGTGCAAAAAAGGAATAACTCACGAAAAATACATATACATAAAACAAATTTTGAAAATTTTAACATTTCTGCAAATTAGGACTCTTAGATTAGAAGATTTCGAAAAAAAAGTAAATTTATTTCTACAGAAATTAAACAAAATAGAAGAATGAACAAAAAGTTATCCACGACAAACCAAAAAGGAAATTGCAAGAAAATTTATTATAACAGAGTACATTATTCAAAATTTAGGATAGCAAAGCATTGAAAGTAAGAGATTAAATGCCTCCAAAAAGTTTAATGCGAAAGAAAAACGAAGCATTTTTCTCAAAAGGAACGAAAGAACTTTGAATAGAATTTTTCGGAAATATATTATAGAAATCGACAACCCAAACTATGAAGAGAAATAGATGCATTGTAAAGAGGTAAATGTCGAAAGAAGATATAGGACACAATAAAATATCTGAAAAACAACAGGGGTCTACAACTTAAAGAACAGTTATGTCAATAAACAAGGAATATTTATTAGAAGAAACATCCAAATTGACGACAACCCAAAAATACTTTTTCTAGAAAAGAAAAATCAAGTAAAGGGGCAAGATAGATAACCTGGAAGAGTTACGTATATTTAGTAAGCATGGTGATCTCAGAAAAGTGGTAAAAAAAACTGACAGAATGAGAATCACATACACAAAATATGCTCATCATCAAATGTTAATAAGGAAACAAATCTACAACTATTTCAAAGTAAGAAAGGTACATACATATACTACTGTGGGCAAAAAATAGTAAGACTTTTTAATTTAAATTTCGCGCGAAAACCCATTCGTCGAAATATTTTTTTTCTAGGTTGGCATGACTGTCAGTGACATCTGTGCCAAATGTCACATCAAAATAATCATTAGTGTTTAGTATACGCTTGTCTTTCTGAAGTACAAAAAGTGCATTCGGCGATTTTTACAATGAGTGAAATTATTCAACAAAGAAGTTCCATTAAATTTTATGTACGGAATCGAATTTCTGGCGCCGAAACGTTCAGAATGTTGCAAAAGGCCTTCGATGATAATTGTTTGTCGCGAGCAAGTGTTTTTGATTGGTATAAATTATTCAAAGAGGGTCGAGAACGCGTTGATGACGAACCACTTCCAGGACGGCCATCAACATCAACTGATGATCAACACGTCAATAGAATCAAGGAATTGGTGCTTGAGAATCGACGATTAACAGTCAGAGATCTTACTGGCATCGTTGGAATATCGGAAGGATCAGTGAAAACCATTTTGAAAGATCATTAGGGCCTAAGAAAAGTGAAAGCACGATTTGTTCCAAAATCACTCAATTTTTTCGAAAAACAGCGTCGCGTTGACGTCTGTGAAACAATGCTTTCCGACTATCAAGACAAAATGAAAGGCATCATAACTGGAGATGAGACTTGGATCTACGCTTATGACCCGGAAACAGACGATCAATCGGCCGAATATCGTATCAAAGGTGAGCCGAAGCCCAAAAAACCACGTCAAAGCAAGTCAAAAATCAAGGTTATGTTGACAATTCTCTTCGATTATCGAGATGTGGTGCACTCCGAATTCCTTCCAACCGGTCAAACTGTCAACAAAGAATACTATTTGAGTGTTATGCGTCGTTTGCGCAATGCTATTCGTAAAAAGAGGCCAGAATTATGGGCCGACAACTCTTGGTTTTGGCACCACGATAATGCACCGTCGCATACTGCATTAATTCTTCCTGAGTTTTTCGCCAAATTTTCAACCAATATCGTGCCGCAACCACCGTATTCGCCTGATTTAGCTCCGTGTGACTTCTGGCTATTCAGCAAACTCAAACTACCGCTCCGGGGAAACCGTTTTGAGTCAATTGAAGACATTAAACGTGAATCGCTACGCGCATTGAAGGCTATTCCTGAAATTGACTTTAACAACTGTTTCAAGAATTGGAAGAAACGTTGGCACAAGTGTATTGGGGCCAGGGGGGATTACTTTGAGGGAGACGAAATAGATTTGGAAGAATAAATTAAGAATTTAGAAATTATGAACAAAGTCTTACTATTTTTTGCCCACAGTAGTATATCTATGTGGAGCGCAAAAATGGAGTGAAATGAAAACAGTACCAACGAATGCAAACATTTGTAAACAAATGCCTTCGAATATTTTAGTCTGCAAAAATTAGCAATGAAATTTTATTGGATTTTTAAACCAACAAATATTCATAAATAGGAGCGGATTGATTACATCCCTAGAAAATACATAAAGTAAGTAAGTAAACGAAAAAGAAACTCACCAAGCGTAAATTACCTGTAATTACTACAAACTAAATGATCCTAGAGCAAAGCAAAAATAATGTCCGAAAGTAGAAGAATTGAGAATTTTAACAGACAAAATACGACGAATTGAAAGCACCACACCAAACCACTATATGAGGTACTCGTGACGCCGCAAGGCTTCCTCTTCTCTATATGATAGAAGAGAGCAGAGATTTGTATGAAAACATTTGTAAGATAATCATAATTATTATCAATATACAAATTCATGCACTTTAGTATTAATAAATATTTTTATATATTTTGATTAAGGTAATATAAAGATTTCTTTTCTGGACGTTTCTTATTAGGAAATTTAACAATTAAGTTTGGCTAATATGATATAACTTAAACATTTTATTTTTAATTGTGCTTTAAATACGTGCAAAATATTTAATAATAATTTCACAATATTATATTTGATCATATATATAACCCCTTTCCACAATTAACTATTTGTAAATTCTGTAGCATTTCGACAACCAAGTTGTCATCATCAGCTCTTCAAAGTGTCTTGTGTCACCTTTTAAAAACCAAGATGTACACTACACAGTACAGTGTACATCTTGGTTTGCAACGGTGCGGATCGCGTACGGAGTGTATTTTTCGTACAATTTCTTCGCCGTGTTTTACAAGGTGCGACACTTTGAAATTATCTGCTGATGATGACAACTTGGTTGTCGAAATGCGTATACAGAATTTACAAATAGTTAATTGTGGAAAGGGGTTATATATCAACCTTATTGATCAAGTCAATCAACCACAGGCTCCATCAAATTCAACTACAATATTATATATTTAAAGCCTCTCTTGTGTCCCTTTTAAATACATAGGTACATACATTATTCTGGTCGCAAATTTATATTTCATCGAAAAATTATAAAATAATCTTTTAAATTCTGAGAAATTTAAGGAACGTGCGAAAAAGAAGTATCTGCTATATCTATTCACAGAAATTTGTCGAGACATGCATTTAGAGTGTTACTAGGAATTTCTTTGCTTAATATTATTGTAATGAATACAATCTTACACATGCTGCTGTAAAGAGTAAAACTACATACCTCATATACTATTACCCTTCAACCCAGAATATTCTGATGATGTTGGATGAATTTATTTTATTTTAGTCGGATCATTAGAACAAAATTAAAGATTTTTTTTAGACCTTGGCGTTCTATCCTAACAGCTCAATACATTTTTTAAAAACTTATGTCAACCGTTAACATATTTTAGAGATCATTTCTCATTGATTACTATTACAAAAAAAGTTTAAAATCTATAAACGGCCATATTAGAACACTAAAACAGATAAATTCCTTTGACAAAAATACCAATATGTATAAACATAACTGAAACAGAATTTAACGATATTCTACAAAAATATCCAAACTTCAATAGAAACGCAAAAATTTAAAAGCCAATTTTAATGAATTGAATTTACATTAAAAATAATCACCATTTTTTTCTCTCACCTTAGTGTATAGAAATCGAAGAAGCTATTGTATTTGATTTATTATCTCATTTTAAGTAATGGGTAAACTTTAAAGAAAATATCTTATTATTAAATGTTACCACAGTAATACTGACAGTTTTAATCAAAACTAATATAATAAACTTAAGTTATAAAATCAATTCTCATTTTTTTCTCTTTCGTCCATGCCAATACGTAAACAAATTCTCTAATTTTAATATCATTAATTTAATTTAATAAAGCGAATTCCGGGTAATTTGCCATGAAATTATACATATATTTCTATATATTTTCAATTGAATTAGTTTATAAATTCACCTACTTTTTCTAAATTGAGTTGTAGTAATTTTAATTGTGCACATAATAGTTTTCAAGCAGGTATTAAAATGCAGAAGCTACATTTTATATAAATTAATAAAATGTATTAATAAAAGTGAAACTTATTTAATATTTTACACTGAATTCTATGAGTAGAAAAAGTTAAGTGCACTTATTTTAATAACACATAGAATATTGAAACTGGAATTACAAGAAATAAATTAATTGAAAGTATGATGAACTAAACACAATTAATAGTATAAATGTTTATTTGACGAGTTTTCTTTTTCAGTTAGTAAAAGTATGTAAAATGATTCCATATTCTTTTCTCTTTCTTTCTAAAATGTTCGGTTATTTCAGTTTCTGTAAATAAAGTGAAACATAATATCATATAATCATAAATAACAGCAATTTTACTGCTATTTGCGTATACAATATGCCTTGCCAATATATTATGTGCATTCGTATACTGTTGGAAATAAATACGATATTATTTTCCAAAGTATCTCAAGGATCATCCTGCAAGAAGCATATGTAAAAACAATCTATTTAATATAATTATTATTTATTTAATGTAACTATATATAATATTTAACTTAAATGAAAGAGAAACACGTTCTGATGTATTCACAAACAACAATATATTTATATTTTAGAATATGCTATATTTGTTAACATTAATTTTGTTAACACGTCTTGTAGATACCGAGTTAGCACATAATCATCATACTAAAGCCACTGAAAATAAATTTTTACTATCGCCAGCTACACCTTTGATAATGTTACAAAATATAGATATCGTTTTGTATCAATTCATACAAATATAGATGAGTTTTACAAGAAAAAGTACAGGACGGCTCCTAAAATGGATGCTGGTAGCCATATTTGATGTGTTGTATGTATTTTACGAAACATATTAAATAGCAAATACGACATATCAAATACTACATTGGAAATATGTACACCACTACATTTTATGTTGTGTGTACATAATATTTTTCATCATGTATTTTATTTTAAGTTCACGAATATAACTTCGTTAGATTGTAGAACTTTCATTCACTAAATATAGGAGAATATATTCAACATTTCACAGACGTTTTAAAAAATTGACCATAGATGGAATGGTCAATTCTATGTTATTTTTTTTACTTCAGTCATGTAAATAATAGACGAGTTCTTTATTAATTTTATTCGAGACCGCGCCTTACTTTTGTGTTCGTAACGCAAGCCACTGACTTGCCTATTAAATCTCCTACTTTAATGATTATACGAGAACTTTAGGTTCTTAGTATTAAATCAATTTTTTATAATTAAACATTTTTCTTCACGTTTGTGTAGTGCTATAAACTATGTGTGTTTAAATTTCATTGAAAATTAAGTCGTAGTATGGCCTACTTTTCAAAATTTTTAAATCATAAATGAACAATTTAATATAGTATTATTATATGTACGATACAAAAAACTACATTTCTAAACCAAAATTCAAAAATATTTTTTCATAATTAGCCACTATTCGTTATTAATTTTTCTCTACAGTGTCACAAATGCCACAAAATGTCATTTGATATTTTATTATTCAGTACATGACTTATTTATTTCTGGTTGCGATGTCAATTTTTTCTAGATTTTAACTAATTACTAATTACAATAATAATATTCACAAAGTATATATAAATTATTACTATATTTTACATAAATACGTACTAATAATGAGTTTGACATGAATATTTAAAATAAACATGTATACTCAGTTTAATATTATAGAGTACATGAAAAGGTGATATATAAATTATTGCATAATTCTTTCAATTTAAAATAAAAATAAATGAATACATGCAATTTTCCAATCACCAACTACAGACCCAGTTGGTACATAAGTTTTTCACTTCGATAATAATAACATTTTCTCACTAAATTGTTCGACTATCTGTATACAAATTCCAAAAAGTACTAAAAGAAAAAATAACTAATAAACATAATCTTGGTAATGTAGTTTTTGAATACTTTTTCACTAGGCAAACACTTTACACAATTGCAAGCAATATATAAAAAAATTGGAAATTTAGAGCAAGAAATAGCATCATACAAGTGTTCTTCCATCACCACTAAAACCGTTCTGTTAACATTTTTCTGCAATTTTTCTTATCTGCATTATAATTTAGTCTTACTTTAACCGTGTAAGTGCAAGTAAGTGTTTAATGTACCAGATCTAAGCAATGAATCAGGAGAATCGAATGGAAACCTCATTACCTGTAAGAGAGATGATTACTAATTTATCTAAAAGAGGATTATCACAAGGAAAATTACACGGAGAGGCAAATAGTAAGAACAATTAAGAATAATCCGCTCACATCCGGTTCCAAAATGACAATATTAATCGTGAATATAATGTTTGTGTAGAAATCGTGCAGCGTGTAATTGTAAAGGCTGGATACAACGGTCGTTCTGTGAGAAAAAAGCATGGATTAATAAAGGAAACAAAGAAAAAAGAATAAAGTTTTCGCTGTTTGAGAAACCGAGAAACGTTAAAGTGTGGAGAACATCCGGAACAGCTTTTAATAAAGTGAACATTGTTTCAACTGTTAATAATGTTAGTGCTTCCATCATAGGAGTGTATGTTAAGTGCTGAGGTTGGGAATTTACCAATAGTTAATGGAACTATGGATCAGCACGTTTGTTTAAACGTGTTAAAAATCATCTAACCAGGAAAACTAAATATTGTAGCGAATTACTATTTTCAGCAGGATAACAAACCAAAGCACACCTCAAGAATTATCAGACAATGGATAATTTACAACGTGTCACGTGTTTTGAAAGCACTTCCTCAGTTTCCCGACACCCGAACACTATAGGCACAGGGAATTGAAAAATCAGGTTATTTCAAATAAAGAAATGTTAACACAAAAAGTTAATGAAGAATAGAAACAAAATTAAAGGAAACCATATATTTTAAGCAATTTTTTATATTACCAAAACTCGGATATGATATTTACCTGTATTGTTATTAATTGGTAAATAAACCTGCCTATATTGTATATACTAATAAATTTCTCTATAACGATAGGGATTGTTTGAACAATTTAGTGAATGTATATATATATATATATATATATATATATATATATATATATATATATACCTCTGTTGAAACACTTGATATTTAGTAAAAACAATAATTATATATATATATATATATATATATATATATATATATATATATTGAATTATTGTTTTTACTAAATATCAAGTGTTTCAACAGAGGTTTAGGATAACCGTTGTTGATGAAAATCTTTAATAAATGGTTCAAGTTTTCCTTTGTGAATCCTGGATCCGAGATATGTAGGATTCGGTTTCTCATGGATATTACAGTATTGAATTTTTGGGAGTTGGGATGGTGAGATTGATAATTGATGAATCTGCCAGTAGCACCAATATCTCTAGCACAATAGTGAAATATAATGTCAAAAAAATTAAAAATATCTTTACAAAAGTCAAAGACAAAATTCCCTTGTGGTCAATGTATAATGTAGTGTACAGACTATCTTGCAAAGACTGCTCCGGATGTTACATAGGTCACACATCGCAATCAATAAAATAATGGGTGACTCAACACATAAGTGATTGCAAACTAGGCAACAACTCGTGTGCTCTGGCCACACATGTCAACAATAATGATCACAATTTTGATTTTAACAATCCCGTCATTTTAGAAACAGAAAACAACTACAAGAAAAGAATATTCTTGGAAATGGCTCACATCTGTAAAAATCCAAACACCTTAAATTATAAATCTGATATCAACCAGTTAAGTACAATCTATTGCAATCTAATATAATGAAAGTCAAGTGTCACACAGATTAATTCTTTATCACATTCATATATTTTTGTTTTTTGCTTGCACCCTTTATATTAGTTCTTTTAAAGCCTAGCACTTTTCGAAAAAAGAAAAAAAGGTCTCCTTTTTTTTAGGATTTTACAAGGAAAATAGTTTAGTTTGAGGTGCAAGTCATTTGGGGAACATGCTCTTAACTTTACCTATCACTAACAATTAACGCAATAGTATAATAGTTTACGGTTTTGTATGTATGTAGTATAAGTAAGAATGGCAAATCACATATTAATGATTTTTAAATTAATCCAGTTTTTTGTAAGAAAAGATAACAATTAGTAACATGATCAATATAGTGTACATGGTATTGTTTCAGAACTCCTGATGAAATTGTAAGTTACAGCGAAATATTGAATATAAAACAAAGGATATATATATATATATATATATATATATATATATATATATATATATACGTATATACATATATACTTATTTAATTCGCGACATTTATATAATTTACATTCTACTATTATTTCAAATATGAGGCTAAGAACTAAGAATATTAGTAACATGGAAGAAAGTTATACATTTACAAAATAAATAAAAAATTTAGCAACTTTAATTTGCCATATTCTCCGTTTAATACGGAAGAGATCATCAGTGAAACGATAAAGATGGATTTACGGCTAAATAATATTATCATCCATCACGCTTCTTAAAGAGGGAAAAAGAAGCACTGCAAATAAATCGTTACTCTCGTTGACTCTTCCAAAAATGTTCAATTTTGGCCAGTAAAACTCCATCTCTCTTCTTCTGATATTGAGATTGTACCGCGAAAATTCAGAAAAATAAGAATTTCCTCATATTCGGACCAGTATTCTAGTACATACCTATATTGCTTCTGATAAAATTCCTGCACAAATAATGGAACATAAAACTTTGATATAACAATTAAACGTGCGTACTAAAAAAATCGAACGCGATGTTAAATTCCAGTATAGAAATCGAATATCTAAAATAAAATTTTGGGAAAATTTTGTTTCCATATATACATCATCTTACATTCTGTTTTGCACGTTTCAACTCAAAAACTCATACTTTCTATACAAATTCATCCACTTTTCGTTATGACAACCTTTTAACAGGAACCGAATTAAACTATTGTATGAACTAGGGAACTATTTTCCTGTAATGTAATTTGTTGTAACAGAAAATGTGTTTTAATAAATGGGTCGAAAAGTGTCGACGAATCATATTACTGTATTAATAACACTGTTGAGTTTAGTTTCACCTCATTAATCATTATTCTAACACTATTTTATGTTTCGTTTATATATATGTATATATTATTACCATAGTGTTTCTCTTGATTTTATTATTTATTTTAGTCTATGTATGCATATAAAAAATTTGTTCAAGACATAATATCTCTTAATTATGTCTATATTGGTTTACAATAAAGTCCAGTGCACCGTAAAAGTTAAGTTGACATTTTACAATAAATTGAGGCATTTCGTGTTGTATTCAAGTATTTGTAAAATTTTTCAATACCAGTACATAATTGAAAATAAAGCCAACTCTGAAGCTTTTTTTCAACTTTTCTCTATATTCAATAATAAACTAGTTACACACGGTTAAGAAAAACATTTCCTACAAATAGATATTTGTAGAAAATTATATTTCTCAACTCACAGTAACCCTTTGAACAATTTGCGAAACTTATATTCTATTTAATATTCCATCAATACAATATGCTTTTTATTTCGTCGATATATTGGGATAGTGTACAACTACAGCAATAGTGTACTACTACTGCACTGCACATGCGAATTATTTTTTAAAAACTAAATAGTAAAAGCATACTGTTTCGAGCAAATGCTTTAGAAAAAGAAACTGCTAAATTTTTTATGAACCTTGTTACTTTTGCCCTCTATTTGTTTTGCTGACAATTACCATAAATATCAGGAGAAGCCCTAATATAACGGATTCGATGTCGTAAACGATCTGTAATCCGAATACCACAATGTTTCACTACTCTAGCAGTATATTCATAGCCTACATATTTTCTTTTAAAATTAATTACTACGACCTGAAAGTACTAATAATATAATATTAATAATGAAAACAACAAACTTTGAGGAGAACTCAATAAGTCTCATTTGAAATGAAATTCTATGATTACATTGATCAAAGAAAGCTACACCTTTACAGAAAAATTCTAATTTTAACCGCTTTTTACATCGTGCATATGTACATATATGTAACGCAGAAATTTTTTTTTTAAATTTCTCTTCTCCACGCAAGACTGCTGGTGTAGTCGTGATCTCATTCTTTCTGGGAATGTGCCATCACTATTAGCCACGGAGACAGTGAACACGAGGTCTTCTAATCTGCCATAAGTTGCATTATGAAAACCTTTATTAAATGAAAACGCACGGTAGGTTAGTAATTGTATATAATTATGCGCATTTACGATGCTAGACTGTAAAATTCTAATTTTAACTTCTTTTTACTTGATGTATGTAATGCAGAAATTTTTAAACAAATTTCTATTCTCTTCACGGAACTTGAACCCGCGATCTCATTCTCTTCGGTCACGATCATAGTCCTCGCCATCAGACTACGGAGAATTAAATTAATCCCATAGATTATATACTAGAAAACCCACATATCTAAAATCACTACTTTATTGATGTTTTAGGTCCTATAAATCCATATACTGAATTAAGGTCTCTATAAACCAAAAGAAATACATCTCACTATTATAAAATATAATGCTGACATATTGCAAAGGAAAAAGAGAATTATCCCAATGTTATTTTGGGACGACACAGGATTGAAGTTCTGAAATGGTCTGCAAACCTCAGACCTATAAAAAAATCTAAGGTCAAAATACACATTCGATGCTAAATTGTGAAATCCATATCTCGATTTATTCCCTCATGTGTTGCTTTCGGAAATTTTCGGAAATTGCAGCTCAAGAACAAAGTATGAAATTCGTATATATGTTTACTTAAATAAGTTTAAATTAAGTTTTTTATACATGCATTGTTTTCTTTATTTCGACATTATTATTATTTTGTTGAAATTTGGCCAGGTGGTAATGTACCCATTTTTCCATCAATCTACTACTGACTTAACTAAATAGTACCCTGATATAGCTGTAATTGCTTGGCCTTTCCTTAACAGTGCCGTCTCCTTATTTCAAAATAAAATATACATCACTTTAAACTGTTCAGTTAAGAAATTAAAATATTTACCTTGAATATTTTCTCGTTGGTTAGATCGCAATAAACAATTGATTTACATTAAGAAGTCTTATTTCAGAAAATGGAAAAAATGTAAACATAAATGTTCCTCCAATTAGTTTAATAAATTGATATTTTTAATCAAAAAAGAAGCAACAGCAGCTTACAATGCTTATCAAGTTACTATAAAATCTTACATTACCAAAACTCCAAAAATATTTTAGTAATTTCTTAGTAATAGGAAGAACTATTTCAGAATTTTAAGTTGCGTATCATGTAATAGACACGCTCACTGTAATCCACCAGATTTAAAATTTATTAGATTAAAAAATGAAAAAATTTTTGTCAACATTTTCCACCAAATCATTTTAGTAAACGCTGATGCCTGTACTAACATTACAATCGTTCCGTTCACATATCACGATCATTTGAAAATCCTTAAAGGGCTTAAAGCCAAGTTTATTACTGGCACGATGATCTTCCTGCTTTTCTCGTGAGAAATTACTCTTCTGTTTTATGTGAATAACTAACATAGAACAGGGGAAGTGATTATATTTAATAAAATTGTATCAACCTATTACTATTTTAATACATAAAAAATTAGTAGAAACACACCTGTTTGTAAACTTTTGCTGGCCCCACAATAACATGGACTTATTATGGTTATTTGACTGATTTTTCAAAGACCTTTTGTTATATTGATCATTATACATTATTAACTAAACTTGACACTTGGTTTTTCTTCTCGCTTGGTTCAGTTGATTACTTCCTATCAATATTTTCGTTCGACTTAGGTTTTTTTTTTAATGGGTATTAACTACTTCTATTCTTTAAATATATATACTAATAGCCTCTTTACATAAATGAACTGGTTTTGAGATACTTTGATGAGTTAATTCTTCTTCGAATTGCCGTTAGCTGCAAAGTAATTTTCAGGTTGCACACGAATGATATTGCCGAAATGGTTGATAAATGTATGGTTCTTACATACCCTAAAGTATCTAATCTTTTCTTTCCTCCCAGCAGAATATTAATAACACTTCTCTTTCTACTGCTAGGGTTTTGCCATTTTTAGTTAGTACAACTGCAATAAAATGCTTATACTATACCTTTATAAAGTGTAAATTAGAATATGGCTCTGTTATTTAGTACTTATGTCAGAATTAAACTTAGATTGGCTGCACAAGCAAATTTTAAATTATCCTTCCTCCAAGTCAAATATATTCTTTTGAGTTTCTTGGCAGTAGTCTGAATTTCGCAAATACTAAATTCTTAATAATATATAACATTGATTCTTCAGCAATGCTTTTACAAGTGGATTTCACTATTCCTACTTACATATATTTATGATTATTCCTTCAATTGATACTTTTCTCCTTTGAAGCTAGTAGTGTCTAACATAAATAGGCTGATATGTTTTCAGGATTATTTTGTGTTAAAATTTGCATAAATAAAAGTGTTAGGAAAACAACTACATAATTAGTTTATATTGCATTTTTCTTGTATTTGCTGGAAGTAAAGGTTATTATTATTATTTCGGCCAAGTTAATTACCAATTGCACTTTTAGTAAATAAAAACTATGGGAATAACACTTAACATTAGTTCGATTTTAGCCATTTTTTTCTCAGATAATGTACCACATACCTTACACTTCTAGAATTGTATGACAGTTATATGCAGCTTAAAACAAGCCATTCATGCCTAGAGTTTATGGCATTTTACCACTCATTTCTGTCCCTTCTTGTTCTTTTTCGTTCCCAAATCAATACTTCATTAGCATCGTTCCATCTTCTCCTCAGATTCTCCTAGATCTTCCCTCTGGTTTTAGTATGCTACTTCCTTTGCTTTTCTCCTGTTCTCCATCCTTTCCAGATGCCTAAACTACTGCAGCCTTCTGCTTTTGCCATAAATCCTACTTCATATTTTTCTCTCCCAAGTGCTCAGTTTCTGTTTGTTTCTACAGCTCATAACTTAAATTTCGCATCCGTAAGCAGTTACGCATTACTAATTTGTAAAATCGTATTTTCGTTCCCCTCGATACGTTGTTTGATTTTAATATTGTACTCAGCCTGTCTGGATAATTGCTACCATTCCCTCTTCGCAGGTCAGTTTCCCTCCCCTGCAACTGTTGGTTACACAAGTTTACAAATTCCGGTCAACTTTTGGATCAGAGCAGATGAGAACAAATCTTGACGTTATTTGAGGTGCTGAATTCAAATCCGGGTTTCGTTTTTCAAATTGGTTCTAGTTTGTGAGTTCGCGCATATTAGCAGCACTGCGCTATCATAATGACAGTCAGCGGTGGGCGTCGCTAGAAACATTATTTAATTTGTATTTTTAAAGTTTTTTTTTGAATCCAAAACGTGTGAAAGACACAGAATCGTAAAGTTGATTCAAACTGTTTTTGTTATGTTTGCGGATGTTATATGATCAGAAAAAGTGGCAAAGTTATTACTAATGTGATCAGAAATGCGCATTTTTATTATTTTGGTTTCTCTGTATCAAACACTCACAAGCCGTGGGTACCGAAATTGTTTTGTAACGCGTGTAGCACAATATTATATAAGTGGTCATGCGGTAAAAAAGTATGTTTTTCATTTTCATTGCCAATGTTATGGAAAGAGCCGAAAAATTATGTAGATGATTGTTACTTTTGCTTAATGAATGTCGTCGGTCTAAATGCAAAAAAAAACTAGCAAAATATAAATATTCTGAAGTATCATCAGTGTTTAAGCCAGTTTCCCGTGCGAGCAATGATCCTTTGCCAATTTGTCCAGGTACGAGTGCAAATTCCATGGAAACTTGTAGTTCATCACCGACGAACAGTGGAAGCGATTTTAACATGGAGGAAAAACATTTAGTTTCGCAAAGTGAACTCAATGATTTGGTTCGTGATTTGAATTTATCGAAACAAAAATCAGAATTGCTCGCATCACGGATGCAGGAGTGGAAATATCTTGACACTCATATGAAAGTCACTGTATATAGAACCAGAAATGAGGCGCTTTTACCGTTTTTCAAAAAAGAGGAGAATATATGCAAAATTATTGCAAGACTGGAGCTCGAATGTCTCTTAAAATACATTTTCTGCATTCCCATCTCGAATTTTTTCCTGAAAACTTGGGTGATACAAGCGACGAGCAAGGAGAGCGACTATACCAAGATTTGGTGAAAATCGAAAAACGATACCAAGGATTTTGGGACGAGGGCATGATGAGCGACTACTGTTGGACTTTAATGCGTGAAACAGATCCCAAACAGTACAAGGGACTCAGTTCGACTGCTCTTCATTTCTAATTTTTAATGAATAAAATGGGGATTAATTGTCAAAAATTGTAAAAAATGTGTTTATTTATTATCTCGAAAACTAGAACCAATATCAAAAAACGGAGTGCAGATTCAGATTCAGCGCCCCAAATAACCTTAGAAACAGCTTTTGGTTGCTTAGATCCAAAACCGTGTATACTTGTGTTATTAGAGCTCCGAAGTGTAAATTTTTGAATCTATTTTTTTCCCACTTTTAGCTTCTTATTCTTTAAATTTAGTTTTTCACTATTATCAATTCTATTATTTTTTCCAGTTCTCTCCTACTTCTTATTAATAGTACGATATCGTTAGCATAAGCATGACACTGATGTCTTTTGTTAATTATCATTCCTCCTCTACTTATCTCGCTTTTTCTTATATCTCATTCAATTCTAAATTAATTTAGGTTGTTGAAAGTGGGTCGTTTTCTTTCATATTTCGAAGTCTGCACATATCCCAACATTGCTTTTAATAGCCGTGACTGTTCTTTGTCATGTCATTTTCATTAATTTTGTTAGTTGTAGGGGAATTCGTAGATTTTTTTAATGCGTTAATTAAATTAATTCTACTTACATTATTAAAGATACCCTTAATATATATATATATATATATATATATATATATATATATATACGTATATATATATATATATATATATATATATATAGCGTAAAACTAATACAGCATTTAATATTCATTTAATATTATATAATGTACATGGTGAAATATAAATTATATATATATATATATGGTATATATATATATATGTATATATATATATATATATATATATATATATATATATATATATATATATATATATACATTTATATTTTACCATGTACATATGTAAAATATCGCATTATATAATATTAAATGAATATTAAATGCTGTATTAGTTTTACGCTATCATAATTAATCATTCATTAAACACTTGCTTTGAAACACTAAAACATGAATATAAATGGATTATTCGAAAAACTGATGTAGATACTAAATTATGAAGTTCTTGGAAATATATAGTATATCTTGTTATTGAAATTAACTAATGAAATAGCAATCCGATGATCGTTAAACATTATAGGAAATTGTTGAGATGCATCATCTAATGTCATTCAAGCGAAAATTAATGATAACTTGATGACATTCATCCAAGCTGATACATAAAGACAAGATCCCGAAACGTATTTGTATAACGATATATGTCGCTATTCACTGTCTATGACGTGTCATTCATAAATTAAAGTAAACAATCATAGTAATTGTAGAACGTCACTTCCCGATATATTTCTAACATTACTAATTCAATTGTGTGACTAAAATTTTAAGTAATAGCTAACAATTTTCTCTCGACACAAATGCGCTTGAATTGAATCGCGCCCGCATAGTTGCCTACTTGTATCTATGCGTATAAAAAAGCAGGACCTCCTTTATTCGTGACACTATTATAAATCCAGTGATTGGAAAGTACGGAATTTCATATTGCAAAAATAATGGGTATACATAAAATCATACAAGAATCACAATGGAATGCGTGTTTAAATGTTGTTTGAAATGCTTGGGTATTCCCAGTAACAATTGATTTTCTATGCGAACTAGGCTTTTGTAACCAGGATGCATCAACTTTTCCATTTTTGCTACCTCGACTCTGGATTTAGTTTATGGTAAGCTAATCATATGAAAATTACATGAATTTATGTCTAATATTTCAATATATATACGCTAATATGTTTACTTATGTTACGGTTTTCGTAGTTAAAAGAAAAAGAACGCGAATATGGATACTGCTCGGTCAAATACAAATTACTTTTAAGTGGAGAAGTATTTTACTTTTATTGACTACATACACAAGTAATAATAAACCTTGTGATTTTCTAAATAACATTAATAATGGCTGGAGCAGCGAAATGAAACTAACTTTAATTGATTCAGTTTGTTGGTTCCTGTACAAACGGCTATTTATTTCTATGAGATGCTTAAATAAAATATTCCGAACTTGTATATATTTCCAATGGTTTAAGCATTATTTTATCGAATTTAAATTGGGCCTTACATAAGGAAAATGCTCGTTTTAATATATCGTTAAAAATCAATAAGTTTTAATGCTTTTTTTAATAGCGCGATTACTATTTTTATTACTACATCATCTTTAAAAAGCGAGTATATCGCAATGATTTTTTGGTTCATTAGTAATTTAACAAAAACTGATTTTTAATCAAATAAATCTCTATATATATTTGTGGGTTTTGGAGTTTACATTTGTATTAATAGGGTATAAAGTATGACGTTCTTGCAGGAAGAACCATTTTATTTATATTAGGACTAAAGGTAACTATTGTAAATATACATTCGCGTGTATTTTTTTTTCACATTTTAAAATCAAACCGTTGAAGTAAAGTGTATAGCATGCAAAAAATAGAAAGACTTCTCTAATCCTGCTTGTATGGAACACACAGAACTCGCTCTAAAGATATTGTGTTAGTGAAGTCTGGTAAAAATAAAACAAGGAATATTTTTTTTAACGTAATCGCGTTTAATATCAATACACTTACAATTAGTCCAACGGTTTTCCAATTTTTCCTTTCCGAATAATATGATTTCTCTTTTAAAATAAGCGTTTGTTACATTAATGATTACCTCATTAGAGCTGGAAATATTCGGACACAAGAAATAGTCGCTAGAAGATAAGTCCAGAAAATATGGTGGATGTAGAAGAAATTCTAAGCCCAATTCATGTGTTTTAGATGCGGTAGCTGCTCACGTACTGCACACCATTGTCAATGGAAGAGAACATTTTTCTTGGCCAAATGTGGTCTTTTTTCAAAACTTTATTGAAGGAGTATAACAAGTTGTAATAATATTCGCTGTTATCGATTTTCCCTTTTTAAGATAATGGATATCGATTATGATACACACATCTAAAAATTGACTAAGAACAAGGTCATAGTCGACATAATTGCCTTGGCCTTCTTCGACACAGATGTATCAGCAGAAATCTGCTGTTTAGATTGTTTTTTAGTCACCGCTATATAATAATGTATAATTTTGTCCACAGTTAGGAAACTAAGCAAAAGTGCTTTTTACTATGCTTAAACGTCGCTCCGAAGTTGTCACATATACGCGTTTACGGTCAATTGTGGGCAATTTTTTCACATCAAAATTTTCATGTAGTATATTATGTTCACATTCATCTGAGATAAACGTATTATCTCAATTATTTCGCGCACTTTTTCTTTACGGTATTACAATACAATAGCTTGGATTTTGTTGCGGACACCTCATCAAAAGTGTAGTGAGGTGACCGCATGTGAGACTTGTGAATGTTCAGTATCAGTTATGCTTGTACGATCATAACGAAAATCAGTAAACGACTTATGAGCCATTTCGATATATGGTGATGAGACCCTATAGTATTGATCAGGTTTTATTTTGTTTGTGTAATGGATTTTCCACACAAAAATATAACGATTAATCAACATATGCAACCTAATTTTTTTCTACATTTACGAAAATAAATAATTAAAATTATATTTTACTCTACATTACTGGGTAACTAATGTAAATTTAATGCTAGTTGGGCATAATTGAAAATTTAGAATATGATTCGGAAATTGTAGTTAAACACAATTAACAGATAAAAAAATAACTCAACTAGTTTCATTTGTCCATTGAAGGAATTCCGTTGAGAATAATTTCGAAAAATAAGTTTTATTTGTGACTTAGTCCTGGACGATTTTGTGCATGCTTTTACGTGATTTAACATAATATTGTCAATTTTTTCTGTTATGATAACGAACGTCGACGATATGATGCAGATGGACAGCGATGTGACTGTGAGATTCAGGTATATATAACAATTAACATAAAACAATTAGAAGAGATTTAACGTACATATTCGGCTCTTAAAAAAGTTCAAAGAAAAGTCGTGTCGAATGGAGTAAATAAATGCTTAAGAAATTAAGCCGAGATGCTTTCACTTCTATTCACAGCATTACAATTTGATGGTGAAACTTGAAACACTTGAATTTATTCCTGCGCGACTGAAACTTAGCGTATAATTTTCCGAAATAACTACACCTACAAAAATGGCTTGTTTTTGTAGTGCCTCAAAAAATTATCCCTACATTTTTCTCAATTTCCAGTCATAAGATGGCCGTCAGTTTAAAGGATGATAGTAGGGTTGTTAAAGATGATTGCTACACAATGTGTTTGCTACAAGCTCAAGTTCTCACGCAGCCAGTCAAACAATCGGATATTTGAGGGCGCAAATCGTGGAATTAATGTCTCATTGCCAGTATAATTCTAATTTCATCTTGCGATTTTTTTGCTACTGTTCATCAAATAAAACAAAATGCATACAGACCGCTTTTCAATACTTGTAGTATAGTCAATTGATGCATATACACAACAGGTTTCTGAGTGAGTAAATGTTTTCAAGATTAGTTCGACCGCATTTAAAGTTGATAAAGAATTGATATAGTTATATATATGTTTATAAAATTGGTGGTAATTCTATAGACCAACGAAGAGAGAATAGTAATAAAAATTGATTTGTCGTTCTATTTAATACACAATAAAAATGTAGATAATATTCATAACAAGAATAATTTGTACTAATTAATAATAATGATAAATGAATCCTTAAACTTAAATACTGATAAAAACATCTTAGCAAAAGTTCTAAATATTCAGGATGTAGCTAATGATAAGTCTTTTCCATGAACAATATCGGTCAAGGTTGTTAATCTGACATCATGTGATGTCGTATGAATATTTGTTAGTTTGTGACATGTAAAGATGTACGAACACACAAGCATATATTTAGTTATTACTTTTTCTTTTTTCATTTTCTATTTTTGCTTTCTTCAAGTAAAACTTATACATACATGGTTCCC
Source organism: Dermolepida albohirtum (assembly GCA_031893035.1). NCBI lineage: Eukaryota > Metazoa > Arthropoda > Insecta > Coleoptera > Scarabaeidae > Dermolepida > Dermolepida albohirtum. Next base: position 44,410 of record JAVIWB010001446.1, on the reverse strand, counting down.
ATTTTAATAGATTTATTAATAAAGCTATTTAATTATATATACTAATATATATGAATTATAACGCTGTTGGAGATTTAATTATTGTAGTACATTTTCTTAATAAACATCATAAATAAATTAGAGATATTTAACGCATATTATTTTAAATAATTTTCGACGAAAATTGAAAACATTATGTGATATTTCTATAATGAAGAATATTGATAATATTTCATGTTATTTTGTATTACTTTGATTATGGAATAATTCCAATTAATTTAATTTTTTATTTATATTAGTACAGAATATTTGTTTGTCTTTGAAAAAAAATCACATTGTTAAAAATTAAATTTAAAAATATGAAAAGTATATATACCTGGGTCTCTATTTTCATCGAAATTACGTAAAGAAAGTATGAAGCATATCAAAACAATATAAATTAAGTCTCTCATAAGATATCATATACGTTTATGAAATGCGTATCGTAAGACTATCATATACATATTAATAAGTCATATTAGACTAAAATTAAATCAAAGCAAAGCAAAACTATTCAAGGTATCAAAGTTAATATTTATAAAGATAGCATTTTTTAACAAAGTATGAATTTGTATGTATTAATTTATAAACTCACTAATATGAATTCATCGAATGCAATTTAGTTTAAAAAAATTGTTTATAGCCTGTTGCTTTATATTTATTTTCCGCATCGCACTTCTATTTCAAGATCCGTCATTATCGTAGCTAGTAAATTACTCCCTTCACTTAAAATTTTGTAAATATCGTTTATCTCTTTTCCTTCAAAATGCATACCTTGTACATAGTTTACCAAATCAGAAAGGATGTCGTCGGTATTATTTTACTTATCTTACTTCGATGTTTTAATGGAGCTATAGCTTTCTACAAATTCTGTTGAAACAACTGGATTTAATTTTCTCACGTTACTTCAATATTTTTGACTATCTCTAAAATGCTTAATTATTTTTATGCTCCTTTGATATTAATTAAATAACTCAGCTATTGAAAAAGAATTATATATACAGATAATAAGCTTTTAAATTAGAAATGATCACCTGATCCATAGACTGTATAAAAAGTATTAGGCAGCAAAGTTAAATTTGATATTTTCCCAGATTTTGTCTAGATCTGAGGGATGCATTTTCTATTAGAATTTGAATTTTAAAGTTCAAACAATAACTTCTAAGCTTAGACATGCCAACATCTCTTACCTGTTTTCAGAATAGAATTGCAGCCATCCAGCTTTTTTATTACATGGCCAATAAATTAAAAACAATTATATCTGTAGTTCTTCATACTCCTGGATTTTAACTAGATGTAACAAAAAACGGAGAGCTAGCTATTCTTTACTTTCTTTAAAGGTATATATATATTTTTCTTGTTGCGATATATAAGTTCTCTTAGGGTGCTTCTTCCAGTACAGACTGGCTTCGTCTTTGTTAAAACTTACTTAGCGGAATGTACACCTTGTGCAATAATGTTGAAACTATTTTTAAAATTTTGAACAGCTACTAGATCTTCACCAGATGCCTGTCCTTTTAATTCAAAATTATGCAATTTAGCCCTTTAAACTTTTGGAACCAATCTTGACTTACGCGAAAGTATCCTGTCTATAAATATATTTAGATTGCTATTTGAATTCCACAAATACATATAGCGTCTCTTTTGTATTACAAACTTGCTTAATTATATTTCACATTTATTTTTTTCAAAGTAGTTAGAACCACGAAAAAACTTTTGAGTTTTACCATAAACGTATTTATATTTTCCGCAGTTGCTCCGATTTTTATTAGCACCGCGATTGCGCATAGATCGAACGGAAGTAATGCGTATGGAGCCTCCTCCAGCATCAAAACAATTAATATTGTGCTTCTCAACTTTTTTTCAAATCATACTCCACTAATTTCTTCTAGAAATTAAAATTGTAAGTTATATCAAAATACTCCAACAAAATTAATTATTCTATGTAATTTTAACTTTGGTAATTATAATACTTACCCTTTCTAAATAGCAGTAAATAAGCAGCCACGATAACAAGTTTTATATTTTGGTCTTATCTGTTAAACTACAAAATCGAAATTGTCACTATCTGCTTTCAGAGCTGTGCATACAGACTAATAATGTCCTTAAATAAGGAAATACCCGTTTTATTCTATTCGAAATGACGTCGAGTCATATTTACGCAATCCTTATATTTCTGAGACAATGCGAATCGAAACAAGACATGTTAAATAGGCGCAGATCGGCACCTTACTTTATAAAGTAGAATTCACCAGAGTACGGAAGCTTATATAAATGGGAATGTGGTAAGGGTCGGCTCAATAAAAACATATTGCAAGTTGCATCGAATATATTCACTGTACGCCACATATGGTAAACTATAGAGCTATAAAATATTCAATTGATTCTTTGGAAGCTTATAAAATATATTTTTACAATTACATATAACACTAGTACATAGGTTCGTTGAAATATTGTTGCTGCACCTGTATATTACATATGTATAATATTATTTAGGCAAATCGACTATACATTAGAAACTGTCTCTTGAAAATGTAAACTGCAGACAAGTTTAGCAACAATATCAAAATTGAGTGAGAGAGTATTGATAAATATCAAAATGTTTGTAGATAAGTATTCATTTGGCCATTAATTGCCAAAAATTATTCGTTCGATATATGGAGCCAATGTTTGTGAATATGAAGAAACGCAACACTATTGGAATCGTATTTGAGCGCATTTCTTGGCAATGCATATAAGTTTGCAACTTTTTTAGTATATTTGTCAATTTTATTATTAATATTACTATATAACAATCAACTAAGTACAGATAAAATCGTATATAGGTTTTTAATGGGAATTGTGTTGCACGTGTTCTGCAAACAATACACTTTATGTTTTGTGTAGTCAAATATTTAAGTGTTTACGTAAGATGAACTCCGTTGAAAATTTATTATTGGTAACTTTTTGCTTGTGTATGAATATGTGCTAGCTATGCTAGATTTAATTAAGTATTAGCCATAAAATTACAAGGAAAGATCGAATATTTAGTTCGAATATGTCCAAAAAATGTGAGTGGGTTTGTGATTGTAATTGTACGCTGTTTTCTTTTTTATATATGCTTCTTGTTACGAATACTAATTGTTAATGTATATGAATCTATTGCTTAAAATGCCTTATTATTATTAAAAAAAAGAGACGAGCCGCTACTATACGGTTTAATTAAATTTTAACTTCCTATAAATACAAACATGTTATCATTATTTGTCAAGAAATCTAGAAATACACATAGTTTATGTGTCACTAAGTGCAAGTAATTTAAACTAAAATACAAAAATTGGTTCTTCCTCGAACTTATCAATGAAATATGTTAAAAGTCACAATAAATATATAAAACAAAAAATGCTGGTACAACTACCTTGTAGATGTTCAAAAATTATTTAATATGAAGTATCTATGTACGAGGGAGCGTTTTTATATTCGCGGAATGGGGGACAAGGGGCGGAAATAAAAAAACCAAATTATTTTTCTTTTTCAATATATTCACCTGCAAGACGGATACATTTTTCACATCTTTCAATTAATTTATTTATACCCTCATAAAAAAATGATTTCTCTTTATCTGCAAAATACGCCGAAACTGCCTCCTTGACTTCATCATCGGCAGTAAATTTTTTACCCCGCAGCTCTTTTATCATTTTCGGAAACAGGTAATAATCACTTGGGGCCAGGTCTGGGCTGTAGGGTGGGTGATTCACAATTTCGAAGCCCACCTTATGCAGGGCAGCTAACGCAACGCGGCTCTTGTGGACGGGCGCGTTGTCGTGCAAAAGCAGAACACCTTTTGTCAATTTTCCCCGTCTTTTCTCTTTAATGGCTTCTTTTAGTCGCTCTAATATTGAAGCGTCATATTCTCCGGTTATAGAAACACCTTTATCTTTATAATCAATCAACAATATTCCTTCCGAGTCCCAAAATACCGTTGCCATGAGTTTCCCAGCTGATTGTGACACTTTAAATTTCTTGGGAGGTGCTGTGCCCTTTTTATGCCACTGCATGGAGTCTTGTTTGGACTCAGGTTCATAATGATGAACCCAAGTTTTGTCTCCAGTAACAATTCCACTCAATACACCATCCTTGTCTTCATTACAGAGGTCCAAAAATGCACGCGAACACTCTACACGCTGTTGTTTTGCGGCGGCGTGAGCATTCTCGGCACCCATCTTGCGCTGACCTTAGACATGCCGAGATGATCGTGTAGGATTTTAAAAATTGTTGTATCGGATACTCCAACCATTTCTGCGAGTTGTTTCTTCTTTAGTCGAGCATCTTCGAGTACAATTTGTTCAACTTTTTGGATAAGTGCTGGCGTGGTCACCTCAATGCTCCTGTCCGGCCTCGGGTCGTCTTCAAGGGATTCCCTTCCTTGTTTAAATAAACTATGCCACTTGTACACCATGGTTTTTCCTGGACAAGAGTCGCCGTAAACCAATGACATCTCATTCATTATGGTTGCGACTGATTTTCCTTGCCTAGTAAGGAACTTTATAACGGCACGATATTCGATTTTTTCCATATTTCACTTTTCACTCCTGATTATGTTACTTGGTTGACGATAGCTCAAAGACTAACTGTCTAATAACAATGAAACTTCGTATTTATACTAATCATGAGTCGCTGCACAGGCCACGCCCCCAATGCGCCTACTCACCCTTCTACATCCCGCTCATTCCGCGAATATAAAAACGCTCCCTCGTAAATCCGTAGTTATTGCAGGTATTTTATCTGATGATAAAACTAAATGTATAAAATGTATAAAACTAAATAAATTTCATAAATAATTTTACATACAGATTATTTATTCTTTATTGTTATGACAAGGCGGTTAAGCGACTAACCACAACTTGTTAAATCAGCTTTTACTGTATAAATTTTACAAACTAATTGCAAAACAGTTTGAGATGTACATATACACATATTTAAAACAAGAACCTACTTTTGTATTTTAATTTAAATTACTTGCAGTTAATAACTCATAAACTATGATATGTGTATTTTTAGACTTCTTTACAAATAATAATAACATATTTGTATTTAACACGCATTTAAAAGAAATTAAAATGTAATTAATCTTTATAATGGCAGCTCGTATTTGCAGACTGTTTATAGAATTGTCTTGTTTTTTAAATAATGTCCTTTAAAAAATGTATGAGGCGTTTTAAACAGGAGATTCATATATACTAACACTTACTATTCGATACCAGAAGCAGACAGAGAAAAGCAAACTGCACAATTGCAATCACAAAGCCACACACTTTTTGTACATATCCGAATTAAATATACTGTTAAATATATTTATTTGATTTGCTAATATTTAAATCTAGCATAGACTGTCCAAAGCGTTTAATTTAATCCCTGCGTTCTTTAAAATATACATATCTTCGGTTCTACCTGATTTTAGTTTCAACTGTGCTCATTTAAAGGTTTTAATATACATTATTATTATTTATTTGCTTAATATTTCCTTTATAGTTCTTACTCATTTCTCAATTTTGTCAGAAGCTTCTTCTACGAGAGTAGTCGTTTATATTTTGGGAATAGCAAACAAAAAACAATTTTTTATTATCGAAAATAGTTTTATTGCTTATCAAAGTATTCTCCTTGAAAATTAATGCACTTTTGCATTCATTTAAACCAATCCGAAAAGCATTGCTGCCACTGTGAAGGCGGTATCTCTAAAACATGAGTTTTGAATGCCTCAACTGCCCCTTCCGGCGTAAGAAACCGCTGATCACGAAGTTTATTCTTCACATGTGACTACAAAAAGAAATCACAGGGTGCTAGATCAGGGCTGTGAGGCGGATGACCCATTCAAGGTTTTGCCCGGTCAAATATTCAATTGTTTGAACCGACCTGTGAGAGCTCACATTATCATGGTGGAGTTGTCTGTATCTGTCGTTTTCGGTTTGTTTTCCTTATTTCTTCAAAAACTTTTGGCAAACAAAGTTGTGTATCATTCGAAATTGACGGTTCTACAACTCTCTAAAGGCATGGTTGCAACGTGATCGGTTTTTCCGAAAAAACAAACGACCATTTGTTTTGATGTGCTTCGAGCGCAAACAACATTCGTTGGTTTTGGCTCATCTTGGAATACTCACACAGTCAACTGCTGTTTACCCTGGATCTACACGTATGAGCCTGATAGTAAAATCAGGTTCATACGTATAGATCCAAGGTTCATCACCTGTGATCACTTTATAAATGTTCTTTGAAGCACCGTCATTGTATTTTTTGAGCATTTCCTGGCACCAATCGACGCGAGTCTTTTTTGAGCGTTTGTTAAATTACGTGGTACCCAACGTGAATATAGCTTCTTAACAGCTAAATGTTCATGCAGGATCTTATGCACGCTGATGTTACTAATACCTAGAGATGCCTCGATCTCACGGTATGTCACATGACGGTCTTGTATTATCAATTCAGACACTGCATTAATGTTTTCAATTTCAAATTCTGATTTTTATTTTAAAATGTTTTAAGTCAGAAGAAGCTGAAGTAAAACAGTTAACCTACCTGCAGTATATTAAGCTTTCACTGTTACAAGTGCCTCGTCTTTTGATGTGATATGCTTCTATAAAATTAAATGTCTTAATCATACGGATATGTAAAGATCAAATATTAGCTTTCTTAAATCTCATCCATAGATATATTTTATAAAGAAAAATTATTCGAAGTGCATAATCCAAAGACAAAGACTTTGTTAATATCGATGCTGTAACGCTGCGAACTATAAAGCGGTTTTCTGTAAAAGGCAACCGTTATTTGTGACTAGCTCACAATAACACTGAAAACTGTAGCTCACACTACAAAAATAAAGAAAACGATATTTGTGTATGCTCCTCTTTAAAGCTTCTTAAAAATATACTCAAATTAACTTATATTACTAGATCACACAAGTATCACATACAGCATCACAGACAAGAATGTCTTAAAAAATGTATACGCTTATATTAAGGAATGTCAATTTCTTTGCAGACATGAGACTATCAGACTCTGAATGGCATTTTAATTATGTGAGAATGTCTGCAGAACAATTTGACAATTTATTAGTTCTGGTTGTGCTACATATGTATTTCAAAATTCTGTACTGGTCCATAACCCTTTTATACACCAACCGATTATTATTCACATTAGCTTCCAACGATAGTATGATATCCATTAGTTATGTTGTTATAAACATAAAATTTCACCTGTATATGATATTGGAATAGCTATATTTTTATTGTCCTTACTACACTTCATGCCCTGTCAGAACGAAGTGTTACAAACGATTTCTAGATTAGGTTAAAATTTTTAATCTTATGTTAATTATCAGCATTTAATTAACCAAATACTGTGACTATTGTCCGGTGGTTTTGTAATTATCTGGCCATAATCTTAACACTTTTTTGTTTATGCCTGTCATTATACAAAGAAAATAGCGCGCTCGTACCTCTCTCTTCTACATCAGATTTCAAAGAGAATACAAGTTTCTGTTCTTACACTATATTAATGATACAATTTTGGATTAAGTAGTCATGCTTATTGTGTGTAAAAGGTTGATTACTTTCTTATCAACCGTAGTTGGATTTGAATAAGCAGGTTACGTAATTTTATCATCCTTATGATAAGGTTAGTCGACCCAGTTGATAACCTCATTGCACGTGTTGTACGAAAATTCAAAATTGAAATTATATTTGTGGCTTATTTTATTGAAGAGACGTTATTAAATGTTGATATTGTTACACTCGACATTCACTGGAGGTTTTTATTCTAAAACTTTGTATTTCATAGTGGCCTAATTCGGTTTGTTTCTGTTTTCACTTTAACATCAGGGTTTTTTAAAGTTTACCCCATTTTGATGTAAATTAAACGTACGGACGGAGCAAAGGTATATGTGAAATCCCACGCTCATCAAATTCAGAAGACAAAGCTTGGTCAACTCGCCCAAAGGGCATTTGGTATTTGACCAGTTCCATCAAGGTTTATTGAAGAACTAATACCTGGGATAAAGACGTTCATACAATCTTTTCTTTATATATATATTCATTTTGCTCGTCGATAAGCAGTTAACTCTAATAGTTTTGTTTCTTTTAATTCATTTAAACGAGTCTTTCTAAGTAAACTACAGTTCCGTGTTTAAAGTAATTAGTAATCAATCGAAAATTGAACTTTATTATGATATGAAATTAATTGCAATTATTTTGTTTTTTTGCTCCATTGTTGTCGTACTTGGAATTTGTCCAATTAGGGGCACATGTATTATTGTATAATTTTGTGTGTGAATTAACTGTACGTACAGAAGGGGAAAATAAATTATTATCTTATAGTTAACCCAATTATAATAACTTATTTTAAATACTTATTTGAAATTGATTACCAAACACTATACTTTGCCAATTAAAACGTTGATCACTCAATAAATTTGTATTGATCTTAGCTTTCTTTTCTTTTTTTTTCTGCACAAGAGACCTTTGTTATTAGGGATATTAATTTGTAGGGAAAATGAACGTATTTTGTTGTCCCATTGCATCAATATTGGCAAAAGGGTTTTCAAGGTTGCAATATTGTGACATCCTATTGCATCGTATTAACAGGGAATCCCTCTTACTCTCCGCATTTATTTAGAGCTAGTTATCATCCTGATAGTAAAGAAGATCATTGATAGGTTAGGAAACGAGCGTTTATCTTTTTTTGTCCTATTTCATATCTGGTGGATGTAATAGTGTATTTAGTGCCAATAACTTGAAAAAGGAAAGCAAAGTGAACTATCATAGGTATCCTCCACTCTTTATGGCACAAAAGCCTTTTCTTTTGAATTAGTAAGAAGTTCGTCGCGACACAGCTTTGCAGCGCTACATCTATAGAACAAAACTTATTCGGCGATAACTGCATACTTATTTTTGTGTATGTAACCTCAAGGGATCCACATAAATGCAATAATTTAAATAATATTATCAAACGAACTTTGTAGCACACAACAGTGAAGTAGAATATATTTATTACTGTAAAAAATTGCTTCACAGTTCATTAAAATATGCTATAATACTATAAACATATGTAATTTTGAGGTTAGGTTGTAAGTAAAAACTATTTTGTAGACAGATATATTGCACGAGCTCATTAACCTAATAGATAGCTTAAACAAATACACTATTGAGGTGTATATTCCAAATTATGTAAATATTTCGTTTTAGCAGATACGAAAATATTAAACTTTACATACTGTGTATGCATTCCACAACCTATTTCTTGAAGTGCTTTTTGGTAAATGTTGTAAGACCTTTGATGAATTTAACTCACCAAATTATCACTTTTTATATACTTCCTAAAATTTAATCTGTTTCTTATCTTTTTGCTACGATATATTTGTCTTTTTTGTTTTTCTGAAAAGTGCTACACTTTATTAATTCTTTTATTTGTTCTGCAAGCGGAATCTTTTCTGTTGAAATGCAGAAACTATGTTTATTTTTGAAGATTATGGTTTGTTATAATTATATGACTAACTAATGTTTTTATTTTATTAACCAGCGGTATTTTAAGATGTTAGCACTATAAATACTAATCCTATGTTGAAATTGCAGTATCAGTTTTGAAACTGCATGGTCGAATACAACATTACTTACTGTAACACTACCTTTAGTTTTATAATTCATTCACTCATACATATGTAAGTGGTAGTTTCACAACACACACAAACAAGAAAATATATATATATATATATATATATATATATATATATATATATATATCTTTAAAAATATGAATGTGTTGTACATTTTATATTGTTTTACTATATTGACTTTTGTACGAGATACTTTATTGCATTTAATAAAATAGAAATGAAATAAACTGCATTAATTGATAAAATTCTTGCTCTAGAAAACTGAATTTAGATTTAGAAGTTCACTGAATTTTAAGAACATTCTAACAGAATAAAACCAAGAAAAAATAACGTTTCATGCTGTGAAATAAGGACAAGTTTTGAATAGACTTGAAATGTAAGATATTTTAAATTGTTTCTTCTCAAATCTTTAGTCACCGATTTAATTAATATTGATTTTTTCGCTACCCTAAGAGGTTTTTTAAAATACTACTAAATTTAATTACTGTTAAAACGTGGTAACTAATATTAAATTATCGTCTGTCATTCCAATAAGGATTGCAATTTAGATTAATTTTATCCAAGTATTAACAATCATTATAAAAGAGAAAACTGTAGTTAAATATCTAACCTGAAATATGTACTAACCTACGTCTACGCAATTTATGTTTGTACACTATCGCTCATAAGTATTTGATCACTCGCATTTAACCCGCAAATTGTAACAAAAATCAAAATTGAAATTAGTATTTTAAGGGTATGTAGACGAGTCTAAAATTTAGATAAATATATTATACAATTTGCACATTATGTACATAATAAATAGATATTTAATACCTTTTTATTATTTACATATATGAAAAATATATATTTTTACATGTAAAATAAATTGCTGTATAATATATTTATCTAAATATTGGACTCGTCTACATGCCCTCCTTTATTTTTAATCACTGCAGCACACAATTGAGGCACTCTTTCGATTAATTTTCGCAATATCTCAGGTTTTATTTTACCCTTTGCCTCATATTAACAGCAGATGTGGGGGCCGATTTTCTCACCTCTCGGTCAAGTTCTTCCCACAGCAACACGATGGGATTTAAATCAGGACTCTGGGGAGCCCACGCCATAACTTTTATGTTTAACCCATTCTCAAATTTCTGCAAATATTTCCAGCATAGTTTGTAAGTGTGTTTCGGGTCATTATCTTGTCGGAAGATAAAATTCTGACCCGAAATTTTAATTCCAGAGGGCATTGCGTTTTCCTTTAATATGCGCTTTTACTGTTCCCTTTTTAGTATACCTTCGATTTTTACGAGATCGCTCACATTTGATCCAGAAAAGCAACCCGGTATCATGACTGAACCTCCACAGTGCTTGACAGTAGAGGCTATGTATTCTTCCCGGGCACGCTCATCCACAGACCTCCACACGAAAACACATCTTCGTGAATGAAAATCTCGAGTTTGAATTCATCGGTCCACAATACTTTCCAGTCTTCAATGGTCCAATTTTGGTAATCGTGTGCCCACTTTAAACGTTTTTGCATCTTTTAAACGCCATTTAACTGTAGAAACACTTACGGGTTTTCTACGAACAGCATTCGTTTCTGCAATGATTTCTTGGGCTGTTTTTTCGTCTATTTCTCTTGCTTGTTACCACCATTGCAAGATCTTCTGCTGAGGTAGTTGCCCTTGATCTGCCTTTCGAGTTCTGCTCAACACACTACCACAATCGCGGTATTTTTTGATGATATAATCCATGGCGCACTGATTTAATTTAAGTTCTGTGTCAATTTCGCGATTGCTTTTGCCAGTTTTATTATATGCGATTATAAACGATCGTGTTTTTACACTCAATTCTTATCGTTTAGGCATTTCTAACTGATTGAACTTCTTCGAAACACACGATGTTATCACTATGAGCATCTTTCAAAAACTAACTGCAATTTTGCCAAAATACCCAAGTATAAATACTTAATAGTTTACAATAACACCCTACCTTAAAATAAAATCATACCAATCGAAAATTTCCAAGAATTGAGAGATTTAATCCCTTAAGTGCAATTATTCTACCCGTAGTTTTATTAGAGTACTATCATTCATTGTGAATAATAGGGTAATCACATAATTATTTTTGAGTAAACTTTTATAGATTTTAATATTTACTATGAAAGTATTTCTTACTACATACATAAATTTTATAATTACAACTTTTCTATAGGAACTGTAATGAAACAATGGTGACCAAATACTTATGAGCGATAGTGTATATACAAAATTATTCTAGAAATTTCCTAGACTTGGGTGGGCAACAAGATAGTATATAACTAAAACTTGACTTTAGAAAATAACCCTCTTCTAAGAATCGGCCTCTATTCGGCAGTTCCTTCGTAGAATTTTCATTGAAAACACTTAAAACATTTGTCGGAAATAACAATACGGTTCTAAATGACCCTATGCGTAAATCTTAGCGAGTTACAGCTTTAACGTTAAGAGATATGCTTATTCGTGCTGGCTTTATTTCACTGCTTTTATCAAGATTTTACTGACATATTTCATGTCAAATTAATCAGATTAATTTAAAAATAAATAAATAATTCTAATTTTAATTCTATATTATATGCACATTTAAAAAAAAGTAACCGCATATGATGCACTGCATCTATTAAAATGAGTAATAATTTATTCCACTTACATACTTGCATATGTATACATTACTTATAAACTTAAATGGAAATTACATAAATATTTTTCGTTAAATTCATTTAAATGCTCCAAATAATGAGCTAAAATATAAAATGAATAAAGTAGCAGTAGTATTAAAAATAATATTATAATTTAATTTATAGAAAGTATGTTTAAATAATATTTTAATGTTTAGGTTTTACTTATCGCATTTATCCAAGAAACTAATTTACAGTCCTGTAAATAATAATAATATGCTTTTATGTTTCAAGAAGAAATCACATATAAATAATATAATATGCAAATGAATTCAAAATATTGAACTTCTAAATGAAAAACACTAAGGAGTGGTTCAGATGGATGACTAAAGGTCGCCCTCTGCTCTAACACCAAACCCTTAAAAGCATAAAGAAATAATAATTAATAAAGTAAATGCTGAACAATAATTATTAATTAAAAACTAATTATACTATTCTGCCTGTGCACACAATCGTTTCCCATGAAATTAATGACATTGAAACAAGGTAATAAAGAGAATTCCCAAGCATAAAAAAATAAGTTAATATTGAAGTGAGAGCCATCAAACATAGGATTGCAGGATTCCTTTTCAAACAGATACTTAAGCACACCTGAAAGCCGTCAATCCCATACTTTTAAAATGGTCATCTAAAGAATTGTAAAGGATATAAATACTATATATGAAACATCTAAAAAAGTTACGTAATATTTAAGTAGATCAATAATATTTTTCCTTCTCATATTAACGTTGTACATCGCACCAAAACCTAACTTTATTCAATAAATATGATGGACACTTCGTCAAAAGTATTATATAAGTTCAGAAATGCACCACAGTAAAGTTTTTAATTTGTGATATCCTGTCAAATTTATGCATACCAAAATGTATCGCATACTTGCGTTCTGTATTTTCTGAACCCGTTCCGTAATAAACAGGGACTATATACAAGCAGGAAATAATTAAACAGCGACAGCACTAATAAGTCATTCAGAGCGTTTTTAATTTGATATTTAAAATAGATCTAGGTGCACGAATCATTTTCAAATTACAATAAGCGGCACTTATAACTTTAAATATATACAACCCATATCTGAATATATTATCCATAACCAACCCCAGATTTTTACTCTCTGCAACCATCGAAATACCGCAACCGTTCAACATAATTTGAAATTGAACTTTAAACTCATCCACATGTTTTTCTTTCTAATAAGTAAGAAAAAAAATTATAAAGTTGTGTAGAAAACGTATAACATAACTCACGTTGAAAACAATTCGAGCGACAAATATTTACTGACAAAAGACAAACAAAAAGTATTATAGAAATGCTTTTCAATTGACCTGCACCTCACCCATCTCTTCAACGCAACATCTTCGGACGATTGAATTTTCAAAATTTTGTCATCGTTTTTGTATAGGCGGATTGTGTTGTTAGTCCATACCGCTCTCGAACCAAGTTTATTATTTACCAGTTTTAATAAAGACAATTGTCAGGACGTAAGATTATCTCTGATAATGATTTTAAATCCTTTTAATTTACTTCTATTAGCGAATAATTTTGTTTGGCATTGCGATTTGTAAATCCCACAATAATTGGAAGAGTGCCATTTTCTTTCGCATTGTCATTCGGTAACAGCTGTACTTCGAGCTTTTGACTACACATTCTAATCACTTCCTCACCCGTGTTTTGGAAACGATTTTCGAGTAAACCGTATAATTTTAAATTGCCCCTTCTAGAATACTGTTCCAATAATTCAATTTTGTGGTTTACTTGATCTAATTTATTCTTTATACGTAAAAGACGTATATTCCACTAGAGCTGAAATAAGTAGTTATTTCAGCTCTAGCAGAATATAGGTCTTCACGGAGTTTCAAAGCTGAATTCACCAGACATAAATATATGATCAAGTACCTTTTGCAAGGCAGAACCTTTGTCCGATACAGATGAAACATTTTTATTTCGTAATTTATATTCACTCACCCCAAAAAGAGGGAAAAAAATAAGAACAGAAATATTGAAGAAGATGAAAACGATCGATACACATGGCAAAATGTATGTATATTTATAATTTATACAATTTTATGTATTATAAACCAGCAACTACTGCTACTAAATAAAAAAATAATAGAAGTATCAACAATTCTTAAAATTTACATTGCAAGAAGAACTTAAAGCAAATATTATGTATCCTTAAATATTCTTACCACTTATCACATTCTGTATTACTTAATGAAGTCAGATATATGATTTCAACATGTACTGTTTAAAAAATTAGTTTATACTTTTAAATTATTTTCTGAATACGATAACTTAAATATTTCCGTTGTAGTATATAATAGCTTATGCACAACACTATAAAATATATTAAACAGATAACAGATAAAACAGAAGAGATAATATTTTTTTGAAGTATTTCCTTATACAGTACTGAAAATTTGTAAAAGTAATTATGATTTCCTTTACCCCTTGTTTTGAAGTATCAGGTAGATACATCGATTGCAATATTTTTTCATTCTTTTTCGATAAGCATACAAATCAAAGAGCTTCAGATCGAATCACAAAGTGCAGAAACTTTCCCACTTACTATTTGAATACTACTTACAATAGCCCCAATAACGCTCTATTCATTCCTTCTGATAGCAATTCTTTCCTCCTCTTCCTAATTGTCAAATACAATTATTCATTTATATTTTCCAATTCTTCTTTAATTAGCCTTTTTTTTTCAGACGCTCGCCTGTAAAGTCCTTCGTTTGTCAATTTTATTTGTCAGTTTTATTTCCCAATTTTACTTCTCAATTTCAACTTTTCATATGGAGTACTGTCTATCTTTATTTTTCATTTCTATAACCAACAGAGTAGAAGTCCAGGGATGGTGCGGCTGCAGCACGAATCGTGCCTTATGAACTAGAAACTCCACATTCGTCTAATTGAACTATAATATTTAACTGTGTCGTTAATTTTTTTTAACAATCTAACACAAAAGTATTTATATTTAAGTAATATATAAAAAATATGACGAAATGAAAATAACAAAATGATTTACAGATGAACGAGATCGAATGCTAATTTAATTAAACTAACTATATAATACTCCCAACTATACAAATATATATGTGGGAACAAAAAATTGGTCATTAAATATTATTTTCCTATAAACCTAATAACTTTGTATAATTAGGGCTCATCTGTCTCCTACGGTCATGGGTTCACAACAAAAATTCCAATTGAATCTTTGAAATAATTTGAGAAGAGAAATATTTGCCTTACATATGCATACTCTTCAAAATTAAAGTGATGATGTCAGAATCAACAAGACTCAAAAAAGCGACAAATGCAAAAATATTCCAACTGCATATTAATATTTTTAAAATCATACCCCTGTAAGTCAAACAAAATTTTAACAACTTGCTAAAACAGTTTAAAACAACGGTGATATAAAAATACACATGGAAGTGAAATCATATTCGGTCTGCTTTTCTATACACACTTATTGCAACTCGAAATAATTTGGATTACTATTTATTTATCCAACCAACGTTGACGAAAAATTATTTTCTCCAATGAAAATACTAACTCACATCACCAGAAATCTATTAATTAGCACACGATGTTAACTTTTGACAAGAACTTTACTAATGTCGTCACATAATTTAGAGGGAAGAAATAATTACATTTTTCGAGATCATTTATTAAAGTGCAACTAATTATAAAATGATTTAAAATAATTTGGACACTAGATATGACGATATATAAATGACAAATAAATTAATTGATGTAATGACAGAGAAAACAAATTTTTATAGCTACAAAAACCAAGAAATTTTGAAATCCTAGAAGGCGTTAGAATAATCGTGAGTGGATAATTAAAAATACCAGAAGTAATGTGAAAACACATCTGAAACAGTTGTGGTACGCAAACCTGAAATAAATGAATTTATTAAACTAATATATGTATTTAAGGTGGATCAGCTGACCAATTTACGCAGGTGAACAAATGAAACCAATACTTAACTAATTATGAAAAGTACAACAGAAAATGATAAGCAACTAAATAAAACGTTAAACTATTAGAATTCCAAAATAATAACTAAAAATTCAACTAGCGGATTATGTAAGCGTAGTCTAATAGAATTAAGGAAATGTAAACAATGCAACGCCGTATTGAATTAAACCAGAAAGGCAAAATGAACCCGTAATATGTCATTATATATTTTGAAATATAATTGATTCTGCATGAAATGACAAAGGGCAACTTGATGGAGAGGGTTATTGTTTTCTGCTACTATTACGAAGTCATTACAGATGATCTGAATATTCTGTAAGAAAGAGAACAATCAGTCCCAACAATTGCAAATCCGGATTTATGAAAGGCTTTCTTCTTTGCAAGTTGTGAAGACAACATGTTTTGGAACAAACCGGAGTGCATTGGAAGTGTATCTAAATATTTTTGATTGAAAACGCTGGGGCTCTCATATTAGTATTTATCACCATAAGTTCACGCAGATTTTTTAACTGTTTTATTGACTAATACTTTGCCTCCAGTAGTTCAAATAATTTTAGCGATGAATATGACTAGTGAGAGTCTCTTATACCATATGTGTGACCTACGTCACATGATTGTGTAAATACATGCGTAAATACTTCATTTCATCATTCTGCGGTAAAGGGATATTAGTAATGGTCGCAACAAAGCACTTTTAAGCGTAAAAGTAATGCAAGGGCATTTAGTAATATTGCTTGTAATACGCTCTAGTGTAAACCATTTACCAAGTTTATCCAAATGTTTACGGAGAAATCTCAACGCTACTTTTCAGTCGGTATGCGAAACCATTAAGACAGTGTCGACAGCAAAGATTGCAGTTTTGGCGCCGTTAATTACTGATAGATTCGCCACGTATGCGTTACACCTGACTGATCCGGGAGTAAGTTTGGATAATA
Organism: Dermolepida albohirtum; assembly: GCA_031893035.1. Classification (NCBI taxonomy): domain Eukaryota; kingdom Metazoa; phylum Arthropoda; class Insecta; order Coleoptera; family Scarabaeidae; genus Dermolepida; species Dermolepida albohirtum. Next base: position 27,125 of record JAVIWB010001446.1, on the reverse strand, counting down.
ATCTTCGTGGTTAACCAAGAAATAGAAGCACAGTAATTTGCATAATGGATCCGGCAGGTTCTTTTTATTTTATAAATCAAAGCAGTAGCCAGATTTATCAAAAATCTGAGATACATCAACAAATGTTCAATATACTTTATTTTCGAGGTCTATAACGGTTATTAAAGCTCGTATTTCTATGTTGGTCTCCAAGCTGATGGCAGAAATAAACAAATTTAAGAATTTTACGCCCTTATATTTGGCAAATATTTTAGCTATTTCTTCTTCACTTCCTCCCAGTTTCAATCTTTTCTTCTAAAGGCTGAACAATTTCTTAATTTTTAAAAATATAGCCTCTCACTTACAGGGAAGTCCCATTACTCGTTATGAAAAGCAATTAAAAAAAATAAGTTTAATTATGACTTCCTTAAAAGATGTAATTTCAAGAAAGTGTATTGTTACCAATAAAACTATAAATTCTTCCAAAAATTGATATATATATATATACAAAAAGACTTTTTAGACTTACCTCATTTAAAATGGTACATAATATTTAACTTGGGCTATACTACTAAGAGTAATAGCAGCTGCTTCAATCATAATTAGTTATGTATTTATGCCTGTAACATAAACAATGAATGAGATGTATTGTTATAAACCCATTGGATAATTAAGAGGGGGTCACTGTTAAGGTACTCCCTGGTTTGACAGCCCTATGTAATTGTTTTATACAATTTTACTTTAAACAGCAGAGTGTTTGATATGTGGAAATGCATATGATTCTGCAAGTATAAATATAACGGTTCAAATACTAAATATAAAAGCAAATATATTAAATAATACTAAAATAAAATAAAAATAAATACTAAATATAAATCGTTCTATACGTTCAAATGCGTACGCAACGAAATAGCTCGAAATATCTCGCTCAGTGCTCAGCGCATTGAAGTACCCATTCCCCCCTAATAGCATGGAAATGTTCGACGCTGTCAACCTTACACCTATTGGGGGAAGCGTCATGCAACAACCCGGCAGCAACAGTGACGCAGGCGGTCAGGTAAGCCGATCTCGGCCCCCCGACATACAATATATACACGACGACAAATGTCGCTGCCGGCCAGTATGTGTGCTTAATTTGCGTATAAGAAAAATAAATATAATTATTATATAAAATACGCAATAATATACATAATATGCATCCCAAATAAAAAATAAAATATTTTTATTTTAACATTAAGTCTTTAACAGTCACATTTAGTTGTAATTATTGATATCTAACAGAAAACAAGTACTTCCACGCCAGAAACATTCGGATGTTTCATTAATACCATGTATACTATCAATCCCATATATACATACAATTAATTAACCATAAATTTTTTATTCATTTGTTTGTTGAAAGTATAATCATAATGAATAGCAAATTATTATATTAATTATTTGCCATTCAAGAAATACATATACTACATTGTCGCAAACAAATCTAATACAAATTTTCTGCAAATAAATACGAATATATATACATTTCTACAAAATTCAATAAAATTTGCTCAAAATTTCAACCGTTTTTATAATATCTAGCTGAATTACCCTGTCTGGAGAAATAGAAGAGTATAAAAATACCTTCTTACTTGTAATTGTATGTGATTGTTATACGTAATTTTTAATTGATTAGAATTGCTGCCTTTAAAACGAGGTTATTTTAATAGTAACTTTTTACTATGTAATAATTAGTAAATTATATCTTATAGGCAATACTCATTCAAGCACAATCTAGTCGAGGAGCTAAATAAAATTTTCTAGTAACAAATTATTTATTTATAATATATAGTTTAACTTGACTCACTTGCATTAAACGTATTCCAAAGTAGAAAATTCAGAATAGCTTAATTTCTACGTCGTACTTTTACATACACAAACGTAACAGTTGTTTGAAAAGGCAAAGTAAACCTAACTATCTGCTTATTTAATAAACATTCTAATATCGCAGAGATATATAATTATAAGGTAGTAAAATAACGGTATACTTTTGTATAGCTGTCGTGTTATTTTCAAATTAGACATAATAATTAACAAATAATTAAGATTTACATTTTGAATCGACTTTTATTTTTCTTCAATGTTTTGCAAAACAAAAATGACTATAATTTGCGACCATACATGTAAAGTGATGAGATGTAAAATATTTAAAAGATAAAACTCATTTAAGTAAGTTATCCGTTTTTAGAAAATAGTTAACGGCCTACTACAAAAAATTTAATTTTTGGTGTAAATTTTACAAATATTTCGACATCTCTATATTGTTCTAAAAATTGGGCAACCCTTATCTTAAAGAATAAAACGGCGAATATAATTTATAAAACTGATAGATATGTATTGCAAAAAACACTGTTTTAAAATTAAGTTTTTAGTAGACTTATTAGTCTAAAATAGAACGATTTTTTATATGTAAATACATGCCACTTATCGACGTTATTCAATTTCAACACCAAAAAATATCTTATGGGTGTATGTAACACACATCTATTTTCAAATCTAACATCCCGTTTTTCTCTTTGTTTTTGCTTTTTACATAACGCAAATACAACAGACAAGTTAATTGAAGCATGGCATTGTATTATAATTTTACGACTTGCTTTTGGTATAACTGTAACAAGAATGCACCTCAATAATCTGTGTACTTGTGTTTATGTCAGCGCCTAACTTTACTTATTAAAACAAGTTCTACTAAATCATTGATAAAGACTTTTACGACAGAAGCGGAGGTCCCTGGTAAATCATAAAAAATCTTAAACCCAGATTAGATATGAATGACATAAAAAAATGTCGTCATTTCCACATTTCGTGTATTCTTCGTAGTCTTCTGTTTCATAGACGCTCCTTGACCAACACCGTTACTGGATACTAATGTTTGAAAACGAGGTTGTTAACCTATTTACACAATAATTACAGAAACTTATTGTGCAAAGGAAATGTTTTTTGACGTCTGAAAAGTATCATTTTCATGGAAAAGTTTATTCTTTCTTTGAAATATGAACACACATACAAACACATATGTATACACACACATATATATATATATATATATAAACAATAATATTTTCTATTAAAAAACAGTGTAAGGAAATTGCTATTGACAATTATCCGTATCCCAAAATTAATTTCACTAGAAAGCTTTTTTTATTTTCGTTAATAGTAATTAATACGATAAAGATAAAATAAACGTGAAATAAATATAAACGCGTGGCAGTATATGTAAATGAAAAAAAGAAATAACTTTTCGCTAGCTAATGAACTTCTACATAATTTGTGCATTGATTTTTATATTCATCAGTTCTGCTCGTGAGTTAATCAATTCTGAGAACGAGAAAGCTGATCCCTTTCATTATGGTGGTGCTAATTTTATGTTGATTTGTACATGTTCGCCTTCTGTAAATTTGAAAATAGATAAATATTACTTCGAGAAAACTATTCTAGCTGTGTATATAAGACAAATATCCGAATAAGAACTTATTTTTAGAATTCTTTTCTTTTCCACCATTTTTTACTAAATGTACACTACAATTCACACATGAAATCATGTACAGTAGACGACATATATAGTATGTATATTCATATGCCACTATACAATCATCAATAAACATTAACAAAAACTATTCTGTTAACTTGAGAATTTGAATATGGTAAGTTGCAACACTACTCTAATAAACTATTTATCCATTGAAAAGACAGATACACATTGCTTTATTAAAATGGGATGAAAATTAAAAAGAAATTACTGTTGCAGAGAGAGATAATTAAACTGCACGAAGAAAATAAATCCCTACTAGAAATTGCGAAAATTGTCAATCGACGCTTTGCAACGGTTCGATACATTATTAAAAAATTGAAAAGTAAAAAAATACAGCTGCCAATTCGATAAGAAACGGACAATCGGAAAAACTTACAGAGAGAAAACGCTTTGCTCAATGAGGTAAAGACAAATCTTAAAATTAATGCGATACATCTGTCCAAACTCAGAAAAGAAATTTAATAGGACTGTAAGACCGGATATGATTCATCGAGTTTTATATCAAAAAGATTTTAAAGCTTGAGTAACGAAGAAGAACCTTTACTTAGTTAAAGCAACAACTAAGGCGTTTAGATTAAAAAATTCCGTTACTATAGCTGCATCACGTATCAACAACGATTATGCGAAATAGCTAAAAGATGCATTCAATTCTATTCGATTTCATGGAATTCAATTCCATTCGAATTCCACTCTCTATGCAACAAAGATACCAGACAGTTATCAATAAAGGATATATTGAATATTAATTTTAAAATAAGGAATTTTCAAGAATAAATTAATAAAAAAAGAGCATTTATCTCTTCTTGCAAACCTGCTATTTTTTTGTCTTTTTTAGAATAATTATTATATTTATTTAAAATGAAATTCAATTTGAAATAGTAAGTATATATATGCGACACTTTGAAATTATCTGCTGATGATGACAACTTGGTTGTTGAAATGCGTATACAGAATTGACAAATAGTTAATTGTGGAAAGGGGTTATATATCAACCTTATTGATCAATATATATATATTATATGACATACAGATATATACATATATGTATATATATATATATATATATATATATATATATATATATATATATATATATATATATATATATATATGTATGTATATACATATACATAAACTAAAATAAATTATAATATTCTAAAGATATTTCACTAACTCAAATTGCTAATTCATTTTATGTTGTCATATCAGTGAAATTTCTCTATATTAATTCTTATACTTTTTGTTATCTATGTAATAAATCTCGATTTAAGAGTAACAAAGATTTAAATTTTTCCTTTAAGCTGTATTGTATAGAATTTTTGTGTGAGCGAGTCGTCTGACGTATTCGAACCTTATAAAATTTTCCCACGGTCAATTCCCTCAGGAACACACACACACACACGGTTGCTTTATTTATTAAATTGGGGCTACTCTCTCTATTCATAACATTTCTCTAACTTGTTTTACTGCATTTTAATACCATGTGATTGTAATTACATCTGGAGCTTGTTTCCTATCAATATCTTCAAAATCTTCACGTGTATGTACATATATTATATAAATGTATGTGAGATTATAGAACCACTCACAGTTTAGTTTAAAACAAATAGATTTTGAACTCGTAATAGTTTTCTTGTTTCCACACTAGTATAATATGTACTGTTTATTAGATTTTTACTGTTGATAATAATCGTGTGATATAATAGGTACAAAATTCCTTATTTTCAGAAGCATCGAGAAACGCTAAGAAAGGTTTCTCTAAAATGGGAAAATACCTGAACTCTGGAATTACGAACGAGACTTATTTGTTTATTAACTTCTTTTTTCTTTCTTATCGTTTGAAATTGCGAATTTTGAACCGTCGTGCAACTATGCAATGGGTCAAATCTTAATTGAAAAATAGGTAATTTGTTATAATAATTTACGAATTTACGAAATTGTCTCACAATGCATTTCCGGAATACCTTACCCATAGTTGATAAAAAGCTTATTGAGCCAATTTGTTAACATCTGAAGAAGGCTGAATTTTAGTACAAAGTTGAAAATGTGGTGCACGATGCTGTGTTTAAACTAATACCGTCTGTTAAATCAACTTTCTGTTTTGAAAGCCTTATGTAGTTGAAATAAAACAAATAAATGTTTTATTTTGAACAGTGAACTGTTCAGTATATGGAGTTATATGTTCATATAATTCTACAGGTATAAACATATCAGTTCAAATTGTTCTATTCGTATAAATATAAGGTCAAATAAGTAAGTAAAGAAAAACAGTTCAAAATACCTCGCTTCGCATTTAACGCATCGAGGTACCCACGCACTCCCAACAAGGCTCTGTCAACTTTGCACCTATTGAGGAAACGTCATACTACCCAGCATCAATAGTGGGGTAGGCAGATCTCATTCCCCTAAAGTACAATGTATACACGAGGACAAAAGTTGTTGCCGACCAGTATGTGTGCGTTAATTTACTTAATAACATAAATACCATATAAAATACATCATAATATACATAAAACAATAATATTTATGATGCACATAATATATAGATATATATAACGCATAATACACTTAAAATACTTTCCAAATAAAGTAAAATATTTTAATTTTAACATTGTGAAATGTTGTCTTTAACACCGTCACTAATCAATTTCATTACTTTTTAATTCTATCGATTTGAAAATGGCGACTAAAGAAAATTCTTGGAAAATGCAATTGTTTTATTCAGTATTTATGTCATAATGTTATCATGTATTTATGACTATGATCTGTAAGTTTAACCTGTGAATCTGACACAATCTATGCAAAGAATTTATTAATCAAATTAACGTCCTTATTAGGAATATCTGTAGCCTTAGTCCCCCAGACTCAACTTTCGCTTTTATTTCAAAAGTTTATTCTTACACGAAGCGTTTAATCTCATTTAATTTCGAAAATACACTTTTTCCTCTTTTAACCGCTCGATTGATTTCGTACCCAAGAGTTTTATAGAAATCATTATGCGTAGCATTTTTAGATTATAAAAATCGCAAGAAATTCCTATTTCTAGCTTTAATCATTATTGTAATTTTGTACGTGAGCTAAGGACCTGGAGGTTTATATGGAGAGATAGTTTTAATTGGAGCGTAGTCATTAAATAAATATATAGTATTGAAATTCAGAAATGACATTTTCATATTTAAGTTTGGCATATCAAAGATGAGACTTTGATATAGTTCCGACAATAAATGATCCAGATTAAAATCTTTAATGCAGTGTGTTTGAAATGTGCGTTTGTTATCATTTCCAGATATTAGATCTAGGATACAATGCGTTGGTAGATGATCAGTAAAGCTGCGCCGAATACTTCCACTTTATCGAGCCAGTAAATTGCTTGTTGCAATTATCAAATCAAATAGACTTGTAAGTAATTTAATAGTTTTTTGATCAGAAAGATAAGCAATCGAAAGTATTAGGGCAATTTTTTAAAATTAAACACCGAATTTCTTGTTTTTTTTTAAAAAAATTTTGCCGGTTCTATTTGATACAAGTAACCATTTATAATCTTCTATTTTCATTAAATGGTTTTATATATATATATATATATATATATATATATATATATATATATATATATATAACCATTTAATGAAAATAAAGAAAGTAAAATATTTAGTATTAAATTCATCAAATCTCTACATTGTTTTTATTTTTATTGTTCCACATAATTATACTTTAAATTTTCTGCCATTTTTTTGGAAATTTAAAGTAAGAGTTTTAAAATTAACTAAGTCTGATACTCGAGTATATAATTATAAATGATAAAAACTAAACTATAATTTAGGTCAGACCAATTACAAATAAAAAATTAAACTGCTATATCTGTGAAATTTTAAAAACGCAGAAGACTTAATTACAATGTACTAGAAACATTAATATTTTTCAACAAAGATATTTTGTTATTTACTTGTATTGGTAACCAGGTTTTTTTAAATTAGATTAATTTTATAATTTCGTTCCAATCTACAGATCAATTTGAATTTTGATGTTCATAAATTACATATACATCTTTCATGTTATACATATGTATGTTGTACCTATATTATAAATACATATATGTATATACATATATATTATAATATAATAATATACAATAATTACATAATATTACCTAATAACAATTTCGTATGTGAGGATAATTCTTATGACGCTTCCATGCTGAAAAGTGAATCAGAGTATTAATAATAAAAAGTAAATCAGCAAAGTTGAGTCACAACTAATCTCCGCATGGATACCATGACTTAATATTTTTTGACAATTACCTCACTCAATTAGTATTTCCAAATAAAAGTACACTCAGTTTACTTTCCTGTTAGAAAATAACTTAAATATTTTAAATTTAATCTGATGAAGATAATTAAATTTATATTAATATTGAATTAATTTTAAATATCACTTCATAACATGAAGTAAAAAAATAAAAATATATATATATATATATATATATATATATATATATATATATATATATATATGTATGTATGTATGTATGTATGTATGTATGTATGTAAAGTTAATGTAAATTACATATATTTGCTTCTTTACATATCTGTGACTGCTAGATTAAATATTACATACTAATTATTTAAATTAAATTCTGCAAACGTTTATCAGCATCGGTTTTCTGTTATGATTGAATTTAATAAAAAAATAGATAAAACCGTTTTAAATGACTCGTAAATTAGATTAACTTCGAAAATAGACGACGAAATAGTTTTACTCTATACTAATACTATTCACTTTCACCATTTCTCCTTTTGTTCCAATTTATGTATGGAAATTTAATGAGAAACCATTTGTTAATTCTAATCATTTTGTTAATTTTATTAATATATAACAAAAGACTGAAAAAATTAAACTGTTATGTAAAATTGATCACTAGTTCGGTTGAGACCTGTATCTCTTTGTTAGTTGCTCCAAAATTTTGGCACTGTAAATAACTCGTCATCTTGGTCGAAAACGAAATGCCGCACAAATTTGTAGCATAAAATTGGATATAGATTAGTATTTGAAAGAAATGGTCCTACCTCGTCCATTACCAAGAACAATATTTATGCCTACAGGAAGATGTTCGAGTCCTATAGACATGGAAATTATTATGAGATAGTAGAACATTCATATTCCAACAATGCCTAGACATGTTCAAGTTTATTCTCTTTGGGTAACCGATGCCTTAATCACGAATAAATAACATGACGTGTTTTATGGTACTCCGAGATGCTTTGGAAGTTTAAAAATGAAATATATTGTTACGTTAGCAACATCTTAGAAGACAGTCGACGTAAACTGGCTTTACTACTATGAGGTACCCATTAACACACCGTACAAGAATATGGTGGCCATGTTCTTTACCGTGAGAGGAGTTGTGGTATGCATGGAAACAAAAAACAGTCAATGCAACATATTGTACCGATAAGTGCCTGTCTAGAATTTAAACACCCAGAAGCATTTGTTATTTCACGAGACTACTTGGCACTTGGTTTTTCCACCAGCATTCTGCTCTGACTTTTTGCTCCGTCTGTACCAAGTATTTAGCAAGAATAAAGCTGAAAGCGGTAGAACATCTACCCTACATTCAGATATGGTCTGTAAGGTAGCAAAAAATTTTGCATATTAGTATATACACATATATCCTAGATACATAGTTTCTCATCGGTGTTTGTGTGGACGCCTATTAGAGTGTTTCGCAGTTTTTTCAGTGTAACTTTACTGTGCGTACATGTTCAACACTATATTTAATTTAGCTAAAAACAACAACTTGGTTGTCAAAATGCGCATCAAGTACTACAGTCTCTAATGTAATTTGCAAAACCGTTTATTTGTATTTAAATATTTATACTTATTACTATCCTCTTGATTCATTTCATTTTAAGTTAAAGTAATTTGATAGTTTTTCATTTCGTAGTTTTATTATACTTGTCACATGCAACAGTTACATAGTTTACAATTTTGCGGAATATGGGTGGACACTGTGTAAGAAAGAATTCTTACGAATGTTTTTTACAAGAAACTCAAACACAAATTGCAAAAATTAGAAAACAATTCCTAAATCATTAAGGGACATAGTAAACAAAATTATTCTCTTAAAAGCTCCGAATATCAAGAATAATATAAATTGTACATATAGTGACTCCATAATAATATAGTTATATGTATCATACAATGTATATAGATGTTTTATAGGTGCATTTCTACTTTATTATTGGCAAATTGGCCTTCAAATTAATTTAAAATTAAAAAAACAAAAAAAAATTGAAATAGAGCACTTCATTTTCTATAGATTTGTATGTTATAACGCCTATAATGAGGCAAAAAATATATTATAGAAAAGAATTGAAGTAATAAAATATAATAAATATCCAACAAAGAACACTTGCTGAATGAATTTTTAATGGAGAAAAGATTGTCTATAATTAAGTATCATCTGTGTGTATACAGGTGAAAATTGTATTTTATATTTGTTAAAATATTTTTAGCATAAATGGTGAATACCAATGGGCCACCGTAAAACTCTAAGATTAAAAAGCGGGGCATCAGTAGACAAAACGTGCCTTACAAGAAAGCCCTATATAATGTAAAACTGCTAATAATATATCAATGTTTTACAAAAGCCCTAAAGTACAGCTTTTAAATTATCAATAATACATCATCAGACGGTGGCCAAATAATACCAAAGAAGCTTTCATTAGAGATTAGATTGCTGGTTACAGAAGATAGGGGAACGGAAGAAGATGGAAAGAAGTAAAGGATCCAACTGATAGAACTAGCCTTAACAAAAGTCTCAACATCTGAAAGCAGAGAGATAAATACTTGAAGAAGATTCAGTTAACTTTTATTTGCAGAATATCATTGCTAGTCAAGAAACGAAATTGTTCGGTGTGGAAAACGACGAAGAAAATCGCAAGACCTGAGAACAAACGAAACAACCACCTAACAGAAGAATAAATCCCATTGGGAATCTCATCTCAAACAATATAAATATGGTTACTCCCAAAGAAGTAACCAATGAAATCAAAACTAACTTGAGTCTCAGTGAAATCCTGAAACAGTTGCCGAAGAAAGGTATTGTTATATCGACTGCTTAATGCTTTCTTACACGTTCCCGTTATCTGGAAGAAAACATCGTGAATACAGCATGATTCATAATAAAGTCATCCGTGGTGATCTTAACATCCCAATATTAGACAAAGAAACAAAGAAATATGCTGATAAACATGAAGGCAGACTATTATATTGATGTAATCGGGCGACATGTTATATATTGTAGTTGAAAAGCTTATATGTTAAGCTTTTCAACTACTCGATAACCAGAACTTAGTTCACAAACTAAAAATAAAAAAGATCTTCGATCCAGTGTAGCATTGTTCTTGTGCTTTGTGTAAAAGCAAAGTATAGTGGGTATCCTGCGCACCTTTACAACCAGATAAAACTGAAAGAGATCATTGGGTGAACTGTACAACTGAGAAGAACTGTTTTCAAAATAAAAGGTGTATCAAATTACGCGGTTTTTTTTAAAGAATAAATAAAATATAGATGGCGCCTGAATTTGTCTGGGCATGTGGACATATAGAAAGTGTGTTGTATGAAATTTATAAAAATGGCTTCGTACACGGTACAACAACGCGTTCAAATTGTTGAATTATTTTATGAAAATCAGCGTACTGTGAAAAGTTCTGTGGAAAATCAAAAAAGTGAAAAATACAGTCGTAGTGGTCGTTCACAAGAAAATATTGGTTTGGTTCGTGAAAGTGTTGCTGAGGATCCTGAAGTGTCCATTAGATGACGTTCACAATGACTTTGACTTAGTGGGTCAACAACATGGCGCATATTACACAAGGATTTAGTTCTGAAGGCATATAAGATTTAAATAACACAGGAACTGAAGCCATTAGATCATTTGCGTCGTTCATTTGCTAATTTTATCAATGAACAACCAGCTGATTTTTCTCAAAAAATAATGTTTTCCAATGAGGCACATTTTGAACTTGGTAGCTATGTTAATAAACGAAATTGCCCTATCTGGAGTGAGGAAAATCCACGAATTATTCATGAGAAACCTATGCATCCTAAACGAGTTACTGTTTGGTGTGCATTATGGTCAGGTGGTGTAATTATACCTTACTTCTTTGATAATTCTGCTGGTGAAGCTGTAACTGTCAATATTGATCGATATCGTCGGATGAATGACGAATGATGAATTTTTGCGGCCTGAATTAATGAATATTGATCTAGAGGATATGTGGTTTCAACAGGATGGCGCTACACCTCACTTTACACACGAATCAATTGATTTATATTGAGAGAAAAATTTTCTGGACGTGTAATCTCAAGAAACGGTGATGTTAATTGGCCACCAAGATCATGTGATTTTACACCGTTAGACTATTTTCTTTGGGGTTATGTGAAAAGTCAGGTTTATAAAAACAATCCACAATCAATTCCTGCTTTGAAAGATGAAATTATTCGCGTCATTGCTGAGATAGAGCCTCAATTATGTCAAAATGTCGTTGAAAATTTCAACAAAAGAGTGGACGTCTGTGGAGCTGCAAGAGAAGGCCATTGGCAGATATTATTTTTCGCATATAAATGTCATAATTGATACTTCAATTACCAATAAAAATTTTTTGAAAGCGAATGCAAAATATGCGTTTTATTTATTCTTTAAAAAAAAACGTGAAATTTGAAACACCTTTATAATTCATTTACTAGCCAGGTTGCAGGAACGTTAGCTGGCTGCTTCTACTCTATGTCTTTCGCTGGTATTTTGTATTCTAGAAGTAGCTTTCTTCACACAACAAAGTAATTAAATAAGATAAATGAGGTAGATGATTTATTAATTCAATATATTTAAGTAGAAGTTTTTGACACCTTTGACAACAGCAATATCTTGTTGAAAAATACTTTTGTATAATTATATTGGGTTGTAAACTAATTCTGTTTTTTTTTTTTCATGGAAATTGACAATTATTTTATAATATATGTATATGTATTTTAAACTACTGATCTTTATTTGCAAACACTCAAACCTAGTGATTTTGGATGTTCTCGTTGGAATTAAATGTTTTCATTCTAAAGAATTCTGTAGAGATCGATGCGTACCAAATCGTAATCAGAAAGTACCAGATCTGTTGAAAATGGCGAGTGGGGTCACACATCCCAACCTACATTGTAAATGTAGGCAAATTATAATTGTAATGACGTTTGCGTTATCTTAGCGAAAAACTACATCTATCCTGCTAATCAATGCTGGCTGCTTCTATTCCAAAACTTTAGTGAATTTGTCCAATTGGTAGCAACGCACTTCTGAATTTCCTTAAATTCTCCCCAAACAAAGAGCTTAACTTCTTGAGCCGACGCTCAAACTGATTTAGCGCCGACTCATCTTTTCTGCTCTATCATCATTTGCATTCGACATTGTAGTCAGCAATCGTTTATTCACCTCCAGTTATGATTCGCTTCATGAATGGAACATTTGCTTCATGTTTTAGCAATAAATCACCAACATCAATACGATAGAGGATTGGTTTTGCTCCTTGAGAACTTCGTGAACCCAAATATCCATGATGTTTCACATGATCATGAACGATTGATGATGCCAACAAATTTAACCCTGTAAATGTATAGACATTTTATTGATAGAAACTACTTAAGTCATAACAGTCCTTTTTCTCTTTTAAGAATTACAGAAATCCTCGATTTTGCGTAACTTTTTTGACCGTTAAGAGACGGGCTTATAATAATAATAATACTAATAATAATAATAATAATTTATTGATGTTACATATACATACACACGTCATTGCATTATCATATAAAAATCAAAACACAAAAAAGAAAACCTTTGTGGCCCACAATTAATGCGCCACCAAACACGTTAAAATCCGCAAGGTCTATACAAAGCAAAACACCAGAGTAACGATTAAAACATAAAAACTCAAAAATGGTAATGTCAAAATTTATACTTCGTCATTTACTGAATAGAAAACGTTCACCATCAGCACCTTTTTTATCAATCTCTTGAGACTAATCCATGGTAGGCTCCTAAACCTATAAGGCAAAGCATTGTATATCTTCACGGCCATGTAATTTGAAGTTAGCTGACTTTTCCCAATGCGATGATACGGGATGACCAAACTACTCTGGTTTCGTGTTTCATATTCGTGAAAATCACCATTTTTGCAGAACTTATCTGGCGACTTATGAACAAACTCCAGGCAAGCAAGTATATACAAGGATGGGAGGGTCAGTATTTTGTGTTTTCTGAATAGGTTTACACAACTTGTGGTATTAGATACACCACTAAGGGCTCTGATTGCACTCTTTTGCATCCTGAAAACCGCCTCAGCGGCGCAAGACGCGCCCCACATCAATAGGCCATACAAGACCCTGCCCTAAAAATTTGCATAGTACACAGTCCTAGCCGCCTCGGATGTAGCCACTAGTTTCACTCTTCGTATAGAGTATATTGCTGATGCCAGATTGCGACACTAGTTATCAATGTGGCACTCCCAACTCAGGTTGCTCGCAATCAGCAGGCCCAGAAACTTAATATTTGCTTTGGGCTCCCCCGCCACTCCCCTTGTTGTTATTGCCAGCTGTTGGGCTTTGTCCTGATTTAACTTCATAAGGTTGCTACTAAACCACTCGCTTGCTTCCCCCAATGCAGTCTCCATATAAGCCTTTGCAACTTCCCTGCACTGGGCACGCAGTATTATGGACGTATCATCTGCAAACTGAGTGACTCTACCCACGGTGACATTATGGGGCATATCATTGACATAGATTAGAAACAGAAGAGGCCCCAATATTGACCCCTGTGGAACCCCCCGATCAATTGGGGCTGCATCCGAGAGCCGATCATTCCAGTATACCTTCTGTCTTCTGTTTGCCAAATACGAACCGACCAGCTCATTTGCTTGTCCACTCACTCCATACATGTTTAACTTTCCCAGAAGTATCCCATGGTCCATTGTATCAAAAGCCTTACTCAGGTCGCAACATCCCAGAATTACCGCATCTTTAGCATCGAGATCATGCGCTACATATTTCGGGACTTCCGTAATCGCGGTAGTCGTGTACTTGCCCCTCAGATAGCCATGCTGACTCACATTTATGAGTATGTGTGTCTCAAAGAACAGGATTAATCTCTTTTTGACAATGGTTTCCAAGATTTTAGACATCACGGGTAGAATAGAGATTGGTCTGAAATTCGTTTTGTCAGTCGATCCTCCCTTGTGTATCGGAAGCACTTTTGCTGTTTTCGGAGCGTCTGGGAATACCCCCCGGGCCAAATACTCATTGAAAATGTCTGTTACTGGGGCAGCTATATAATCAATACTCTTTTTTAGTATGCTTACGTTCATTCCATATATATCAGTAGTCCGCTGACTCTCGAAGCCAAAAACAACTTCTCTTACTTCCTCCTCTGTCGTAGGGTGGAGGAAGATAGTTTTCTCTACAATTCCTATGCCCCGCCTCATCAAATCGTGCGGACTCCAGTTGGTACTCTGTATTAACTTGATTGCTTCTCTCCCTACCCCAACAAAATAATAGTTGAAATCATCAGCAGTCACCTCATGCAGAATATCCTGATTGCGTTTATTTCCTGCTACTTCGCGACTAATCACTTCCCATGTGGCCTTGATTTTGTGCTCGGCTCCAAGTATGTAATCAGAGTTCCATTCCTTCTTACTCTGGGTCACCCGATCTTTGTATTCCTTTTTTAATTTTCTATATAGTTCTTTGTACTCTTCATCACCTGTCACCCTACATACTATTTCGACCCCATCCATAAGATTTCTGACGGCTCTTACATCCTCCGTATACCACGACATATGGCTACGTCCATGGCCTATCTTTTTCACTATTTCCGGAAAAGCTCCATTAAACTCATCCAGATAAAGATCCAAAAAACATTTAAAACGTTCTTGTATCTCATCAATTAATTGGAGTGCAATCCAATCCACATTTGTAAGATTGTTAATGAACATAAGAGTCTTGGCATCATTTATATGTCTTATTCTTCGATAAATTTGTTTCATTGGCCCCGTACAATATTTACTTGACAGAAGTAATCTCTGACCCAAATGATCAGATAAATGAGGGTTTGACGTTTCACAAAAATCAACAGTAATTTTCTCCGGTACGAATATATTGTCTATACATGTTTTCGAATGATCAGTGATTCTAGAAGGCTCGCTGAATATATCATTGGTTACGAGAATTGCCACGCCAAAGATTAACAAATTTTATTTTTGTTTGTCTCTTTGTAATAATTATGAATTTTTTTCTATTCGAAGTCTTTTTTTGCATTATAAATTATATCTATATAAAACGATAAGGTCGTTCTCCTTTTTCGTCTTCACTCAAAGTTTTTGACGACGTCAGAAATAATCTATGTCAAAGTTATCATATTTTCAAGTTACCTTATTAAAAAAAATAAAATTAATTATCAAATACAGCAAAACTTTCATATGCAAATTATTTCATTTCTTAAATATGCAGTTTTTAATTCATTGTACTTGTATGCTCTTTCAACTAGTTATCGATGAATTTGATCAAAGCGACTGAGTTTCAATTTTTATTTAGGTGTTTCAACAGAAATATAATTATACCTTTTGTGATAAATGATTTTCAAATATTGCTACATGAACTTTTCATGATATTCTCTAAATACTGGAACTAAAACTATCTATTATAAGCATTCTTGTGACTTACAAACAATAATGCTAACACACGGACTGGGTGGTTAGTACATTTACAAATAGTTCTTTGGAATTTCTTATATTCTCGACAATTATTCATTTCATTGTTTAACTAGACAATGGTAAATACACAATGAACGTTAGTAACCTGTAATAGTCGTTTTGTGCCATTCCACACTCTAATGTACTTTATGACCCATCAGGCAATTGTATGTGTGTATATAGTTACTTATGGCTAATATATAATTTTCTAATAGAAATACAGATTATCACGACACGCGCTCGGAATATTGAATGATACATAGAAAAATAAATTAGCTATTATGTAAAAGTAAGATTAATCAATTAAGGTTAATATAACTCTTTTCCTCAATAATTTTTGTATTCTGAATACATATTTCGACAAATAAGTTGTCATCATCAGCAGATAATTTATCACAGTGTCGCACCTGGAACCACGGCAAAAACACCTGCATTAAACTTACATCGTCGAGAGCGAAACACACACTTGTCGAAATATTTATATAGAATACGAAAATTATTGTTGAAAGGGGTTATATTAACCTTAATTGATTAATTTAATCATTCACAATCTCCATCTAAACTTACCTTAAAATGTAAGGTTCAAAAATTAAATGGCGAAAGAATTTAAAACATTAAAACTATGATAATTATCGGTAATATAATATTTCTATAAAGGGTTTCATATTGTTTTTGAAACATGCATTCAACAGTAATATTACCATATATATTAAAAACATTATTTCACCTTTGATGAAATTCGGTAAAAAATATGTGTATGTATATATATATAAATGTATGCTGACGTATGTACGGGATGAGCAATAACATCTGTCCACGGTTAGCAACAGAATACGTCAATGTAAGATTGTTTCTGCTGCTAATTTCGATATTTATCGTTAGTAACTAGTAAATAAATAATAATGTATATAGTAATATTATAAAATTCAAAAAAATCTGCTGTCGCACTATTGTGCCCGAAATATACATATTTTAGTTCATTTATCATCATGTCACATAATCATCCATTATAATATGGCTACTCACACAACGACTTTTAATAGATGCAACTCAGTTTCCATAAAGATATGAGGATTCCCAGTCCTTTTACTTTTATGGGTTAAATTTTTTATAGTTTAAATGATTATTGAATAAATTAAGGTAATCTATTATAGGTTCAGCATTAGTAAGATATAGTTTCAGTATAACATATACCATATTACAACAGTAATATTACCTAATATTTTGAAAATTTTATTTTACCTTTGATGAAATCTGTAAAAAAGTATATGTATGTACATATATAAATATATGCTGGCATACACATGGAGTGGGGAATAACATCTGTTCACGGTTGGCAAGAGACTGCATCAACGTAAGATTGTTTCTGATGCTAATTTCGGTGTCTATCGTGAATAACTAATAAATAAATAGTAAATAATATATAGTAATATTATAAAATTCAAAAGAAATCTGCTGTCGCCCTATTGTGTTGGAAATATCCTAGAGTTGATTTATCATCATGTGAATTCTAGTAAAATAACTGTCGAAATTGTTACATGCAATCATCCATTGTGATATAGTTACCCACATATAAGGGTTCCCAGTCATTTAACTTTTATAGGTTAAATTCAAATTTTATTATACTTTACCGTACAAATATCTACAGAAATTTTGTTGTAGACTATTATGAAAGCAAGGTTTCTAAAATACTATACAGTTGGATCCTACTTCTACGCCCAAAAGCAGAAATTTAGACTTACGTATTTAAAAGGGACATGCATATCTTGCGTTACTTGGAATTATTTAAATAGGGTACGATATTCTAAAAATAACATTTTTCATACAACAATGAAAACAGTATATCTGAATCTTATGAAATAATTCGAGTTTTTATTGTGAACGACAAGATAAAATGTTATTTTTTTTTGTAATATTTTACAAACTGCAGCATACACAATTCATTATAGAACTTATGTTGTAAAAAATACAAATGTAAATAAAATATTTGCGATTCATGACCTTTACTGTAAATTTCCAGTTGTCACACACATGCCGTCAAATGGCGTCAAAACGCTCAAATCACACTGTGAGCATTTCACTATGCTCATATATCCTTTCATTACGTATTTTAGGATTAATATTTAGTTCTTTTTTAACATGTACATATAGATCGTTCTTGTAAATTTTAATTTAAGCCCCTTACGAATTCTGAAATTCTGATATATTGTTAATGAAGCTGTTACAATTTTTTTCGAATTTGCTTTTGCCCTTCTAATGTTATTAAAAAATAAAATTCTTTTAATAAAATAATTTTTTTCTATTTTTAACATACGTAAAGGGTTAATAAGGTAAACGTATCAATACATAATAATATTTTTGTACTTACAATTAGAAAGCAAAAAGAAATGAAAATATGTTTGATTATATTGATAATTAAATATGTATATAATTTGTTATGTATAAAATGTATAGAAAAGTCCTTCAGTTTCTGCTAAATTGAGTAGTAAATTTTTTTTGTATATAAGTACTTTACATTACTATACTTATAGATGATTAAAAAAATTTTTAGTATTAATTTTAATACTCATTTTTCAGAAAATATTTTTCGCTTCTATATGTTATAATCTTACATAAAAGATACACTGTTTTAAATTTAAATAACTATATCTTCAATTTTAAATTATTAAATTATTACTTCAAAGAAATCCGTGTTTGAACTAAAAGAATCAAACAATTAGCTTAAAATATCTTTTCTTCCAATAACAGTACAATTAATTTGTATATACAATTTTTTTTAACTAAACAAATATACACTACCGCTCACGAAATTGAACAAAAATTAATTTAATTGTTTTAATTTATTGATTCTTTATATAATATAAATTAAAATTACAATTCATTGTTATACTTATATATTATGTTAATTATACTCTTTTTTAATCGAAGAAACCACCGTTCGCGGCGATTACAGCTTCTGTTATTCGGGGCATTCTTTCTATTAATTTTCTTATTACATCTGGTGTAATGTTATTTCATTCTTTTTGTAAAATATTCAAAAGCTTCCCCTACGATGTTGGACATTCCTTTCTAACTCTTCTATCGAGTTCATCCCATAATAATTCAATGGGGTTGAGGTCCGGACTCTGAGGCGGCTATGTCATTACTTTCAAAATATTTTCCTTTTTCTCCGCCTCAAGGTAATTTTTACACAACAATGACGTGTGTTTGAGGTCATTATCATACATAAATTCAAAATTATTACCGATTAATCGCAAGTCTGACGGTAAAATGTAATTTTCCAAAATTTCTCGGTAATTCTCCTTTCTCATAATGCTATCTATTTTTATCAAATCTGCCATTCCAGCTAATGAAAAGCAGTCCCAGACTATAACAGAACCACCCCCATGTTTCACCGTTAGAGCTATACAATCTGGTAACACTTTTTCTCGCGCCGATCGTCTGACGAAGATTCTTCTCTTTTGCCCAAACACTTCAAATTTCGATTCGACACTCCACAGTATGTTCTTCCACTCATCGATTGTTCAATTACGGTGTAAGCTTGTCTATTGAAGTCGTTTCTACTTATGTCCACATTGTAATAATGGTTTCCGTGAGACAACGCGACCGTGTAAATTAGCTTCCACTAATTGGCGTTTCACTGTACTCACAGAAATTTTTTTAGCACGGCTCTGATTAAATTTGACTGATATTTCAGGTGCCGTTAATTTTCTATTTCTTTTGCTAATTTATTTAATTCTTTCGTCGTCAGCTTTGGAAGTACCTCTCAATGGTCCATACCGGTCACCGTCTTTTAAACTGCCAGTTTCTGAAACCGACGAATTGTGAAATTTACTGCCGATTTTTTCACTTTTAGTTTTTCGCCAACACCGCTAACCCAATACGCCTAACGATGCAAAGTAAGTATCGCTGATCTTGTCTGAAACTACACTATTCGCACAAAATAGACAACTTCACACAAGCATGTTCAGTGATCTGCTGATGGGCACGGGGAGGTAGTAATTGGGTAACCAACTCATTTCAGGTAAATTTCTAGACTTTAGTCCCTTCTTAATGACAGTACCACTAATCCTGGTTATATGTAGTTAGAATTATCGTACAATGCTATTGAGGTGCAAATATTATAGTTATTGTTAGATAAAATTGTTTCTATCATATTATTTAGAGAATATATACAAATACAATACCTATTTGAATTATAAACCTGCTTAAGAATAAGGTATAATAATACTATCGCTATTTATTGGCATTAGTATAATTTTTATAATCGTTATATAAAATTTAATAAAGTGTCCATGAGCGGGAGTGTAGATATTTGCCCAAAATCACAGTGTTTTCAAACAGCAAAATAATTATTTTGATTCAAAAACAAAATCTTCAGTCCAAAAAGATATATTTAGTTAAGCAGTTTTATTTGAGAATATATATTTGAACAAAATAGGTAAATCATATTTTATTAGAGCACTATTACCAAGAAAATATTTTTCTTGTGATAATGTAATATATCTTTGCCCATATACGAAGATATAATTTGTTTTTTTTAAACAATATTGCTCTCGTTTAAAACAATATTTTTGACCACATTAGTCTATATGAAATGGAATTATTTGACAGTGATAAATAACAAATAACGGTGGGTAGTCAATTAAAGAAACCAAAACTACCAAGACGAAGTCTACGTCACAGTCAATCATTTTGGTACGTCTAATATTTTTAGTGTTAAACGTTTACTTACTAATCAAGCTACTACTATTCTCGTAATTAAAACGCGGCGTTACTTTGAATATCTACATCACTTGAAGAAAAATAATTCACTTTCAATACAATTAATAACCAGGAATATTATTAATTGCTGAATGTCGTTAGTTGTTGATCTGTTAAATGATAAGGTGACTTTTTTGAAATGTAACAATTGTTATTTATGTTTCGCTGTGGTGGTTTCGTCTTCTCGGGTGAATGACCTGCCTTACTCGACTAGACACGTGTGTTGTGTGTGTATATATACATATATATGTTAGTTCATTCATAAGTCTCACCGTGTTGTCCCTGGATTTGTATCTACTTATAATACGTATATGCATATACAACATGCTTACAGCGATTATTGTTGTTATTACTTATTATTCCTCCCAGAATTGAAAATGAACTTTCCCTGTTCGATAACAATCTGTGATAGGCGCGTGTGGTATCTAATTAGTGTGGTTCCTTTTTCATTTGTGTATATACTTGTTCATAACTATTTATGGATTCGTGTCGTATATGGATGTGTGATGTAAATGTCTGACTGCACTAATTAAATAAAATATCAAACGGAAGATATAACTTAATTCGGACTACAGAAATGTGTATTTTTTATTTGTTCACAGAAAACCTTTTCATTCAGTGTTCAAGGTACTAGCCCTCAATCTACCAAATTCATTCAAAACACCATCTGAGTTTATCATTCTTATGTATATGAAAATACGAATCAGTTGAATTTGAAAGAATTTTTGTGGCGTAACACGAAACAGGTGTATATATTTAACTGTTATTGAAATAATGTAATCGATTACCGTAAAAAAAATTGTGGCTTTTTCTAAGGAAGATACATATCTATATTTATATTTTAAACACATAGACATATGGCTAATTTTATAGTGATAATCTTTGGATATCTATTCTAAATACTTCTATAAATGTACTATAATATATCAAGTAATTATTTTAAATTCATCCCATTCTTATAGACGTTCGCTTCAATAATAATTTTGCTGATAAAAATTCGGATCGATTCATAATCCAAGTGTTAAGCAATTTCTTACCAAAGTTTTACATGCTCTTCCTTTCAATTTCGACTAAGCCACCAATTATTCGGCAATAAAATATTACTGCAAACTTTCAGAACTTTAGAATAATAAATTTAGGATAGGTGACAGACTGACAATTCAATTAGAGCCATTGTTGCGTATCAAGATATTTGCAAAGCAGGGTGCTTATATTTAAATATATATCTAATTTTCGATTGTAAATGGAAGATCTATTCCTAGAAAAATCAACAATTTTATTATTAGAAGAATCCCCTTATTATTAGTTTTGTGTCAGGTATTTCTGCTATTGGAATAAAGGCAGGTAATGAAATATGCGAAAGCATTACCAATGATATCCAATTTTAGTTAAAATTTGTACGTGCTCGTGTTAAGTTTTAATAATATATTTTCACTTTTATTATTAGTTTAATTTTTTCGAGATTTGTAATTTATTTGAAATGGAAAGAGTGCAAGATAAAGGGGATAAAATTAAAATAAGTAAAGTCTCTACTTTACTAAAAACAGAGATGTATTCGAACCGACAAATTGGAATAATGCAGAAAGTTTCTCGGCGTACAGTCGACCGAATAGCCGCATTAATTCGAGAAAGTATTTCAACATCACGAGGTTAGCAGTCATTGCTATGGTGTCCGTAACCACCCATAGAGACTACCGTTTAATTAAAGAAAATACTCGAAAGTAGACAATCCTCCGTTGCCAGATAAATTAATTAAATGTCGCGGACCAGTCTAGAAACCTAGGTTGCAATGGGCAAAAATTCACAGAAATTTTACTGTTGGAAATTGAGAAAAGATAGATAAGTTAAAATTTAGTCATTAATAAATCATTTCTTAACAATATCAATGTTATAATAAACTTCACTTTCTCTTCTCAACAGGTAATCTTTAAAAGTCTTAATTCCATTAAAGGAAGGCCCAAGGAACATAGTATCCCATACCACACCCATCATCAGTCATGCTCTAGTTATACGTAACTGTGTTTTGTGGAAAATGCAATATAAAAAGGTTGCGGTAACTGTGTTTTTTATTTCCTAAACTCACTAAATGAAAAAGAAGGATCATACTCTTCATACTCAACAATAGCAGTTCTAAAGTTCAATATTCGTAGACCAGGGGCAAGAGAACGCGAAACTGCAGGATATGGTAAAAACTCATTTCCAGTACGCCAGATAAAATTAGTGCAGTTATTAAAGCCATTAAAGCCACATATTTAAATTAACACATAAAAATATACATGTATTTTGAAGTTTTCTAATTATAAAGTGCGTAGACATTCAAAATGTTTATTCTAGGTATATACCAAAGAATGTTAGTAATTTTACATTTGCAGTTTTTAAATAAATTAACTAATCTTGTTCACACAATGAAAAATGTTCTGTTAAATTAATGGTGATTTTTAATTTCTTATAAACCAGATATTATATTAACAGAAAAACAATTAGCAAATACAAATAGAATATGTCATCAATTGTATTAAGAAACAAATACATAAGTATAAAGGCAAAGCATAGGTAAAGCAAAATACACGATCTCCGTCCATGCTAGATAAACATAAATTACAACATAATAGAATAAACATTATTCATTTTACACATATTCGTTAAACTCTAACTTCAGATTAAGTGTAGAATACGCTATTTTGTTTTTTAATGCTTCTAAGTGAGACGACCACGAAGTATTAAATAACACTAAACTAAATGAATTAATAAATGTAACTTTAAATGTGTCATCTAAGCTACTAAATCAGTTAATATATTATAATTCATTGATAACGTAACACTAACACAAAAGTCTGCCAATAGATTTTCATTTTAAATTGTAAAGGAAAAACGGTTTTCTTTAACCTAAAATAAACTAGATCTAAGAATGGAATGAAAATAACTGAAATAATACAAACAGAATGAGATAAGATATTCAATTTTATCTTTATCTAATAAAGACTGCATTGTTTGATAAATCAGCAAGGCGCCCGTTATATCAAAAATATTATATAATCGGTATTGCATGGCAGAATTCGTGTTCGTCATTAGTTGGTTGCGAATAATACATGCGAGATAATTTACAATTCATCGTACCAGTTGTCTATATTCCATTCGGAGTAGTGCTTTTTTTGTTGAAGGCATTCTAACTCTTTAAAATAGGTCACAGGTTAGTTTATCACGGAGACATAGCGTATCTTTATTTATTTCGTTTACTGCATATCTAGATTCATATTAATATACATATTTTTTGTTACAGTACATTCGAGAACGTTGACCGCAGAGAAAATAACTTTTTGTAAGTATATCAAATTTGTGCGTGTATAGAAAATAATGTTATATATAAATATCTGTGTATATGTAATATATAAGTAAGCCTATCACTTTCCTTAGATTAAAGAGCATCATATATAATAAAATAGGAGCAAAGTAAACACTACTTTAAATACAGAAAATTGCAAGTAATTTATAAATTTATACTGCGTATGCATAGATTGCGTAACGATCGATTCCAATTTACTCATTCGTTATTCGCAAAAGTTATTATATCTATGGTGTATTATACGGTGTGTATCAGCCAAATGAAATAAATTCGATAATAATTAAATGGAAGGGTGTTCGAAAAAACACTCGGACACGTCGATTGGCATTTTTAATTGCGTATTTTTTTAAATAAAAAGTTTATATACAGGGTATGTCATGTAAAAGTGGTCAATACCAACTTTCTTATTTTAAATGCAACACCCTATCAAATATTAAATTTTTGGATTCTTTAGAAAATTCCAGACATATTTCATGTACAATATCCTATACCTATCTTCAACTGTTTCGGAAATATTAAATATTTCCAGATTAATAATTTTGTTTACAATTAAAATAAGATTTTTCACATAATAGTTTGTTTACTGAACTATTAAGTGAAAATCTTTAATTGTACTTGTACTTCATTTTAAAATACCTTGCCCTAGCAAAGTGTTGTCAGTGTCATAACTGTTTGAATTTCGTTAACTACATTTCAGCAAAATGGTTCATTTAACCGAAATGCACAAAATAACAATTCTGCAGATGATTGGTTATGGAGATAACACACGGACACAAATGGAAGTTGCTCACTTATTTCATGAGAAATTTCCAAATTTGCCGCCTATATCCCAAGGACCAATTAGTAAAATAGAAAAGCAGTTTCGCGAGTTTGGACATGTAAGGCAAATAAAAAAAGCAACTGCGAATGCAGTAAGTAATGATACCAAACTGGATATTGTGCTTGAATTTGAAGAAAACCCGCATACTTCTAGTAGACAAGCAGCGTCAATGTTCGATGTTTGCCATTCATCGATTACTCGCACATTAAAAGAAAATAAAATGCATCCCTATAAAATTATACCAAATCAGGAGCTCGTGGAAGACGACTTTGATAGGAGAACATATTTTTGTGAACAAATGATGACAAAGTTAGATAACAATGTGACCCAATTAGAACATATTTTATTTTCTGATGAGTGTACTTTTACGCTTCACGGTCATGCTAATCGTCAAAATTGCCGCTATTGCTCTAGGGAAAATCCTCACTGGATGAGGGAAGAACATACGCAATACCCTGAGAATGTTAATGTTTGGGCAGGAATTGTTGGAGATCATATTGTAGGTCCTTTTTTCATTGATGGAAATTTTGAATGGGGACAATTATTTAGCATAGCTTCAAAATAATCTCGTGCCAGCTTTGACAAACTTATATCTTGATCTAGCAAACCCACAAGTTCCAGCAAGATGGAGCACCACCCCATTACCAAATCAATGTCCGGCAGTACCTCAACCAAATATTCCCGAATCGGTGGATAGGTAGACGAGGATCGATGGAATGGCCAGCACGATCCCCTGATCTAACGCCATTAGACTTCTTATGGGGATATGTCAAGAGTATAGTATACAAAACTAAACCCCTCGACTTAGCTGACTTAAGAAGACGAATAATAGTTGCGATTAGATCGGTCACACCTGACATGTTGAGTAACGTTAGAAAAAATTTCTATTTAAGTTTAGGATGTTGTCAAGACGTTTGCGGCGAACACTTTGAACATCTCCTACAGTGACGTTAATGTTTTTCTTGTTATTTTTACATTATCAAAAATTTTTCAAATTAATCTGAAAACATTTAATATTTTAGAAACAGTCGAAGATAGGTATAGGATATTGTACATGAAATATGTCTGGAATTTTCTAGAGAATCCAAAAATTTAATATTTGACAGAGTGTTGCATTTAAAATAAGAAAGTTGGTATTGACCACTTTTACATGACACACCCTGTATATAAACTTTTTATTTAAAAACATACGCAACTAAAAATCCCAATCGACGTGTGTGAGCGTTTTTTCGAACACCCTTCCATTTAATTATTATCGAATTTATTCCATTTGGCTGATACACACTGTATATTTAATTCAATATTTTGGAGGATCGTTTGATTGTTATTACTAAAGGTTAAAATATTTTCAAAATTCGCTCTACTATGCAATATTATAAACAAACAAACAAATTTCGTGATGATTTTTTTTAATTATGAATTTAAAGAAAACAATTTTATTTATGACAAGCTATGCATTTACGTATAAATTGTTGCTGTGTATAACATACCCTGTAAAACCTATTGACGTGGTGGCTTAAACCATTTCTTCTAATTCTTTGCGAGCTTAGTTTACTATTTTTCTTCATTCCTTCTTATTATTAATTATTAGTTTTCTTTCAGTCTTGAATTCATATTCCCATCATATCGTTTTTACCTATTCCTTGCACTATAGTTTATTCAGTTGCTGTTCTTTTAAATGATTTTTATTCTTCTGTTGGAAATTATATATATGTAATCGTGAATATTTTCATCTGGATCTTCTTACTTAGCCTTTCTTATCCAACAATACTTATTGGTTCGTATAGAACATTCTACACTCTAGCTGTATACTGTGCATAATATGATAGATATATTTCAATTCTTTATAATAGCAAACTGAACGTT
>JAVIWB010001445.1:0-23144 GCA_031893035.1 Dermolepida albohirtum | reverse complement strand
TTGCCAGATTTCGCACCATGTGACTTCTACCTGTTCCCAATAGTGAAAGGTGCATTAAAGGCAACACATTTTCATTCTGCTGAGTTGTTGAAGAGGCTGATGAACTACAGCATTGTTTTGAACAATGAAAGACACGTTTACAGCGGTGTATAGATAGGGGAGCAGAGTATGTTGAAGGGGATAAAAGTTAAATATAAGTTTATTTGCAATAAGTAACATTTCTCACACCAGTCTCGTTATTTAATTGTCGTACCCCGTATTCTACGTAAAATCTATTGCTAAGGCTAAAAGGAACAGATGTTTAATAAATTGTGAAAGTGACACACTACGCTTGTGTTTTTAAATTACATAACAATATAGCTGTTTCTCACCTTTATCTTATGATAATTATTTGATTAAAATCTTGTTATGGCTAATATTCCGTTCATTTCTATCAAATAAGGATTATAGTTACAAGTCTGTGAATGTGAACTTGAGTACGCCGATCTGTATCATATTTTATTAGTTTAATTAAATAAAATATACCGCCTTTACCAATACTGTTTTAATTACCTTTGCCAGTATTGTCTTATTAATTACAATGATAAACGTCTTTATAATCTAATAATCTACTTACTTATGCAATGTAAAAAATAATATTAATTAATTCAGTATAGGATCTTCTTTTGTTTTGTCTGCGAGGATTTTCTACTTTCCGATGATTGATTCCTTGCCTGTTATTGTTAGTAATTTGGACAGGTTTCTAAATGTGAAACTCGTGTTTCCGCTATCACCCTCATGGACTCTCACTATGTTTGCCTCAAGCTTATAAATATAAATTATTAATGCATATCCACATCAATCTCAAGGCACAAAATTCGATTTAAACGGATTTTGTTTATTGTTTACAATTGTCCAAGTGAATAAATTTTTTGAAATGAAAATCAATATTTTATTTTTTAGTTTTCTTTGATATTTGAGTAAAGTTTAAAATCGACTAACTTTTTGTATAACCGCTAATGTTTTATTTTTTACATTTTTAGGTTTGTTCAAACTTCAGAATTAAGGTAATTTTGATGGAGCCTGTGGTTGATTCAGTTAATCACTGAAGGTTGATATATAACCCCTTGCCATATTAATTTTCGAATTCTGTACATTTTGGTTCTCAACGCGTACGGAGTTTGTTTTCGTATGGGTGTTTTTCGCCGTAGTTCACCAGGTGCGACACTTTTTAATTATCTGCTGATTATGACAACTTAGTTGTCGAAATACGTATACAGAATTCGAAAATTCATGTGACAAGGGGTTATATATCAACCTTCAGTGATTTAACTTCAGAATTAAATTAAGTATGTGAGTAATTAACAGGAAATAAAAAAAATATTTATATAATGTCAAAGAAGAAAGAAAGAAACAGAAAAGACCAACAGTCAGCGACAAAGAGAGTAAGTGAAGCGAAAGGATGTAGAATTACCGTGATAAATCGGGATTAACGGCACGTATAAAAATTTACGGCATATATATCGGAGACTTTTATACCGTAAAATAGAAGCGGTGAAAACGCCGTTTCAACTTTTGCCCCTTTTACCAATTTTGTAGCGATGCTTTCGCAAGGCCGTATTCAGATAATCCTTACTAATATTACAATAACTGTTTCTCATTTCCAATATCATATTTTCACGCTAGAATAAGTACCAATATCCGTCAATTAATAGTATGTTCTGTTGTATGGCCCTTTTCAATGTTTTGCCTGTTTTTTAATTATTACTTTGAAATGTTGGTATTTTAATTGATTACGTTTAATACCTTTTTCTAAGGATTATTTATTATAATCTTCATTCTTGTATAGTTCCTTTTCTACCGGAATTACATGCAGTGGTGCATATGTAGATGTAGATGGCGGTTATTATTTCATGTCTATAATTTTACAAGAAAAAATTGAAAACTATTTTATTGAGCAGCAAACAGTTTTATAAGAAATTAAATTTTTTCCAATAGCATGAAAAACGTTGTCTGATATTGATTAAATGCCTGTATCTTCGGAATTTAGATTGCATGATGTCCTTTATATAACAAAAACGAAAAGTTTTAACTAAAAAAATAAATAGTATTCGTGCGCTTATTTTCGATATTTCCATGTTCCATTTAATGCAACAAAAAATAACTGTGCAACAATACTTTCATGACACAAAGTTTTCCTATTACAACTTTTCTCATTTAGATGAAATCAAATCTGATAAATGTATTTTTTGAGTAGGTTTCTGCACTATGAATATTTGAAATGTATTTTTCTAAAATCGAGTACCAATATATCTGCAAAAAAAAAGGTTTCTACAATAGTCAAACAATAGTACAAAACAGTTAATGAAGCTTTATTATACAATAGCATCGGACAAGATAATTTCTAACTTTTTAAGTTATAAAAGTCTAGAGTTATTACTTATTAAGGGGTTTTCCATTAGGAATGACAAATTTTTTGACCCTTTTTAACATTCGTGTTTGTATGTGTCTACCGTTTCATCATAGAAAGATACAGGCTACAATTATGATTATAAATAATTCAGATGTTTTTCTCAAAATTTACCTTCAGTCGCGGCTACTTTGCGTGCTTTAACTCAAATTTTTGATTGTTATAATCATCCAAGCTCAAGAACAATTGAACGACTTGTGCAAAAATTCGAATCGGCATATCCACTCCATAACGTTATCGCGTCAGCGACATAAGAAAGTTTAAAGAAGGAATATATTATTGCAGCTGTGTGTCAAGTTCGAAATGTATCAATTCTTCGTTGATTTCAGGCATTGATATTTCCAACACCAGTCTGTGAATAATTTTGTGAAAAAAATTTGGTGTACATGCTCACAAGATTGCTTTAACTCAAGAACGTAACCCAAAGATCATTTGTCGCGTTGCAAATTCATCATTGGGCTGTAGAGGTCTTTTAAAATGATCCAGAGTTTCATAAGAAAATCATCTTCAGCGACGAAGCTAACTTCTGGCTTAATGGCTTGTGAAAAAGTAGTCGTTTGCAAATAAGCCAGAAGTATTGATTTGCATCCACTTAATCTGACTATCTGGCGGGTATTTCATCCAGAAGGAGTCATTGAATTATACTTTTTATTCAACGATGCTAGTAACCCCCTCACTGTGAATGGAACTCACTATTCCTAAATGTTGGCTGAAATATTTTAACTGAATTCGGTGCTCTTGTCTTAGACGACATCTGGTTTTAACAAGATAGTTTCACTTGTCACACTGACATTCAAATAATTCACTTACTGAAAGAGAAGTTAGGTGAACCGATTATTTTCAGAAATGGACCAATCAGTTATCTTCCGCGATCATGCGAATTAACACGTCCAGACTTCTTCTTGAAGAGTTATGTTAATTCTTTAGTTTATCAATAAGGTTGATATATAACCCCTTTCCACAATTAACTATTTGTAAATTCTGTATACGTATTTCGACAACCAAGTTGTCATCATCAGCAGACAACCTCAAAGTGTCGCACCTGGTAAAACACGGCGAAAAAATTGTACGAAATATAAACTCCGTACGCGATCCGCATCGTTGAAAACCAAGATGTGCACTGTGTCTGTTTCACAAGATTTTAAAAAATACTTTTACTTAATCTAACATGCACTACATCGAAACATGGTTATTATGGTCAATAAGTGTGTGATTTATGTGTGTTTTATGATATTGTTCCTCTTGTCTTTCAGTAGAGAAAGAGAGGCGTTTGCAGAGGGCCGGCGTCATAAACGTTAACCAGATGGCTTGAATTCTTTACGATGTGCATGCTTTCATACGCGTCCAGTTCGCGATAATTGTACACGTTCTTTATCAAATGTAAACAATCCATATTAACACTGTGGTTATTTTCTAATACATGTCTCGCTATACCCGATTTTTCCGGTCGGTTGAATTTTATGTGCGAAAGGTGTTCTTTATACCTGGTTTCGATCGATCTTTTGGTTTGGCCGATGTATTGTTTATTGCACTCTAAACATTCAATTCGGTAGATTCCCGATTTTTTATTCTCTTCAATTTTGTCTTTTGCATTTCCTAACAGCATTTTAAGGGTATTATTAGGGCGGGAACATACTTTAAACCCGTGGTCTTTAAAAATACTATTCAGATTTTTTGTCACACGATGGAAAGGTAAACAAACAAAATACTTTTCCCGATTGCTCTGTGGTGAAAGACATGTGGTGTCACGGATTGTTTTTCTTATGTTGGCCTTTCTAATTAATCCATTGATTATTTCCGAATCGAAACCGTTGTATACCGCGATATTCTTAATGAGGTTCAATTCTCTTTCATATCTTACTTTTGTTAATGGGAAATTGATCAAACGATTAATCAGAAAATTGAATGAAGCCATCTTCTGTTGCATGCTGTGATTTGAGTCAGCCGTAATGAATCTATTGACATTGGTTTCTTTTCGGAAAATATCAATTTCTATTTTGAGATCATTTCTAATCACTAAGGTGTCCAAAAAAGGCAACTTGTCATTGTTTTCTTTTTCTACTGTGAATTTAATTGTCGGGAATTTTGAATTTAACTGTTTAACGAAATCATTTAAGTTGCATTTTTGTGTATTGAAAACCGCGAAAATATCATCGACATACCTGACCCAAATTCTAGGAAAATATTTAGCTTTATTTTTTAGTTTTATTTCAAAGTTACTCATAAACAGGTCCGCTATGAATGGAGAAAGACAATTGCCCATTGCAGTTCCCTGTTTTTGTTCATAGAACTTCCCTTCGAACTGAAAACAATTTTGGGACATGCAAAGGTTTGTTAATTTCACGTATTCCTTTATTTTCTCTGGTTCGATCTTATTTTTGTGAAGCAATTCTTCTAAATATTTTAAAGTTTCTGGGATCGGTACCGAAGGAAACAATGACGTTACGTCGAATGAAACTAAAATTTCTCCTTTTTCTAATTTACAATCTTTGATCCTTTGGATAAATTCTAATGAATTATTGACTGAGAGACTTTCAAGTTTTTCGGGCAAATTTTTGTATTCATTCGCTAGCCATTTCGATAACAAGTAAGTAGGGGAGTTGATCCCTGAGACAATTGGTCTCATTGAGTTGCCTGGTTTGTGTATTTTAGGCAAACAATATAGTCTAGGGATCAACGGATTACTTACACTTAGCCTATAATTCAGATTCGGGGTTATTAACTTTGAACAACTTTTTAACGCGTTTTTTGTGTCTCAGAAGGTCCCTATGTTGAATGCACGAAAACTCCATTACCAAAAATGATTAGGGGCACAAAAAACGCGTTAAAAAGTTGTTCAAAGTTAATAACCCCGAATCTGAATTATAGGCTAAGTGTAAGTAATCCGTTGATCCCTAGACTATATTGTTTGCCTAAAATACACAAACCAGGCAACTCAATGAGACCAATTGTCTCAGGGATCAACTCCCCTACTTACTTGTTATCGAAATGGCTAGCGAATGAATACAAAAATTTGCCAGAAAAACTTGAAAGTCTCTCAGTCAATAATTCATTAGAATTTATCCAAAGGATCAAAGATTGTAAATTAGAAAAGGAGGAATTTTAGTTTCATTCGACGTAACGTCATTGTTTCCTTCGGTACCGATCCCAGAAACTTTAAAATATTTAGAAGAATTGCTTCACAAAAATAAGATCGAACCAGAGAAAATAAAGGAATACGTGAAATTAACAAACCTTTGCATGTCCCAAAATTGTTTTCAGTTCGAAGGGAAGTTCTATGAACAAAAACAGGGAACTGCAATGGGCAATTGTCTTTCTCCATTCATAGCGGACCTGTTTATGAGTAACTTTGAAATAAAACTAAAAAATAAAGCTAAATATTTTCCTAGAATTTGGGTCAGGTATGTCGATGATATTTTCGCGGTTTTCAATACACAAAAATGCAACTTAAATGATTTCGTTAAACAGTTAAATTCAAAATTCCCGACAATTAAATTCACAGTAGAAAAAGAAAACAATGACAAGTTGCCTTTTTTGGACACCATAGTTATTAAGAAAGATCTCAAAATAGAAATTGATATTTTCCGAAAAGAAACCAATGTCAATAGATTCATTACGGCTGACTCAAATCACAGCATGCAACAGAAGATGGCTTCATTCAATTTTCTGATTAATCGTTTGATCAATTTCCCATTAACAAAAGTAAGATATGAAAGAGAATTGAACCTCATTAAGAATATCGCGGTATACAACGGTTTCGATTCGGAAATAATCAATGGATTAATTAGAAAGGCCAACATAAGAAAACAATCCGTGACACCACATGTCTTTCACCACAGAGCAATCGGGAAAAGTATTTTGTTTGTTTACCTTTCCATCGTGTGACAAAAAATCTGAATAGTATTTTTAAAGACCACGGGTTTAAAGTATGTTCCCCCTAATAATACCCTTAAAATGCTGTTAGGAAATGCAAAAGACAAAATTGAAGAGAATAAAAAATCGGGAATCTACCGAATTGAATGTTTAGAGTGCAATAAACAATACATCGGCCAAACCAAAAGATCGATCGAAACCAGGTATAAAGAACACCTTTCGCACATAAAATTCAACCGACCGGAAAAATCGGGTATAGCGAGACATGTATTAGAAAATAACCACAGTGTTAATATGGATTGTTTACATTTGATAAAGAACGTGTACAATTATCGCGAACTGGACGCGTATGAAAGCATGCACATCGTAAAGAATTCAAGCCATCTGGTTAACGTTTATGAGGCCGGCCCTCTACAAACGCCTCTCTCTCTCTGCTGAAAGACAAGAGGA
This sequence comes from Dermolepida albohirtum, assembly GCA_031893035.1. Taxonomy (NCBI): domain Eukaryota; kingdom Metazoa; phylum Arthropoda; class Insecta; order Coleoptera; family Scarabaeidae; genus Dermolepida; species Dermolepida albohirtum. The sequence continues at coordinate 16,372 of JAVIWB010001445.1, read as the reverse complement.
GCAATATCATAAAACACACATAAATCACTCACATTTTTTGACCATAATAACCTTTTCCGAAGTAGTGCATGTTAGTTTAAGTAAAAGTATTTTTAAAAATCTTGTGAAACAGACACAGTGTACATCTTGGTTTGCAACGGTGCGGATCGCGTACGGAGTGTATTTTTCGTACAATTTCTTCGCCGTGTTTTACAAGGTGCGACACTTTGAAATTATCTGCTGATGATGACAACTTGGTTGTCGAAATGCGTATACAGAATTTACAAATAGTTAATTGTGGAAAGGGGTTATATATCAACCTTATTGATCATATGAAAATCAACTTGTAAAAAAAAAAGAAAATTATTATCGTAAAACACAGAAGAGAGACAGAAAAAAGGATTGCTTGAGGTGGCCGCATAATGCACTGGTACTTTTTCAAATCTATTGTGGTTCTTATATCTTTCTGGAATCTCTCGGTTTCTTCGCATGTGCCCGTTGAAGTTTATTTTGACAATAGCTATATTAGTCCTCATGTAATTTTGGCCCTGCTTCAATAGGTATTGCACTTTAGCGCACAATTTACATTTGTTTTTTATAAGTGCAAATACAAAACAACCATTTAATAACCACAGATAAGATGATAGTTATAATCGCCATCTGTCAGATTAAATATTAACTAACAAACTAGCGTATCAAGCAGTATAATATGGGGATTAAACCATCACCATTGCAAATATAATAGTAAGTAACTCTAAAATATTTGTAGATGCAACAGAAGGAGAATAAATTTTAGAATACAATGAAGAGCACTGGCAGCTCTGAGTAGCTTAGTTTTTTGTTTGGAAGGCACGTATAATTAAATTAACAAGTCAATGAAAATGCATCCAAAACACTAACAGGTGTTACTTACCTTATGTCCAATTTTGGAATCTTTACAAAATTTTATTATCTTAAACATATTATAATTATCTATTTCTGCTGTTAAAACAAAACTTCCTACACTGTATATATCATTCAAATTTCGTTCCACACATTTATCTGAAAATAAATAAAATAAATTCGCAGAATTTTTTGACTAAAGTAAAATCTACCTAGGATCTCAAGTAATTTATTTAAAATAAATATTAATTGATTAATACACAATAAATTGAAAGAAGAAAACCTCGTACTAAATTTCACTTTGTAATTCTTTAACTGCTGATGACTATGATATAAATGCAGATATGTCACATCAGTACTATACATTTGAGCCATTGCTTCAAGTAAATTGTGGGCTTCATCAATTATTATAATGTTATTTCTTAATTTAATGCCTAAAATAGACAATTATTTAATGAACATTGTCTTAATTTTTATGCCGAAATTATAAGTGAATGACCTAAGAAATACACATTTCAAACACACATATAAATACATAATATACACAAACATGTAACAATAGTAAAGCCGAAAACATAAATATTCTATATATTGCAATGATTTATAACATTTATGGAAAACTAAGTGTTCAAAGCCAAATAAATTAAAAGTTTAGCAAAAAATTTTTTTAAAAAACAATGTTCTCATTATTTTATTAATCATATTTAAAAAATAATGTATAATAAGAAAAACATTACCATTTGCTTCACGAGTAGGTTTATGTAATATTGTATTATATGGAATCAAAACAACTTCAGAATCTTCAGCTGCTTTACGGCTTGCATAATAAGGGCATCCCTTAATATTTTTTGCTGTCATAACCAAATCTTCAATATCCTGCACCTCTAATAGTATCATATCTCTTAATTGATCAATACTCTGTTGTTTATAAAATTCACATTTGCATGAAGATATCTTTGCCTTTTTAAGTAACTGTCCATCGACATCAGTTTTCTTTGCTTTTGTTTTATTTCTCTGTAAGTCAAGACATCTAAATTAATTTTTAAGAAAAATTATTCATGCAAGGACTAATATTACTTTTCATTTATGAGAGTTATATTTTTGAGCTTATTAACATTAGGATTTATACAAAAATTTTGTCTAGAAGATAAGGTAACAACTCTTATATTTTCACCAAAAGGTGACTTAATAATTTCTCCTACAAACTGTGACAACTGAGAATGTGTACGGCTGCAGATGAAAACCTAAAACATAACTCTTAAAAATATACTTTATTTATGTAGTAAATATACTTTAACAGGTTCATATTTGTCTTCATCTTCTTCATTTAACAATTCGTCTTCACCTAACTTTGTACTGTCTTCCTCCAATAACAAGTCATCATCATCGTTACTTTTGGAAGGATCTTCAGTAATACTATCTTCCAGTTTAAGATAATATTGCTTTTTAATGTTCGCTTTTCTATCCGAAAGTGCTTGTACCTTTTTATTATATTCTACCATTTTAACATTCTCAACTTTTAATAAATTTAGTTCTCTATTAATTTCAATTTCCTGTGCTTGCGCACTTATCCAATTTATATCACTTTTCCCTAGTTTTTGTTTTTCTAGTTCCAAAAAATTAATCTTATTAGTTAAATCATTAGACTCTCTTTCATTATGATCCTTGAGCCAACGAATAGCTGCACAAATAATACTCAAAGATTTTCCCTACAAAAAAAAAGTAAATAATCCTTTTTTCCTTTGTATTTTTACTTACAGTGCCTGTAGGACTCTCAAATATACCCAGACACCTATTTTCTACGACTTTATATAATTTCTTCATAAATTCATGTTGTATTTGATAAGGTTCAAAAGGAAAATTAAAACAATTTGGTGGTTTTAATGAAGTACACATCTTGCATTATATTTTATATTTTTGGCGCCAATAAGATTATTTAGGTTAACATTTCATTCTAGATAATTCAGAAATGTGGAATGCCGCGACATCTATACATAAATATTACAAAAATATAAGTTAATTGCAGGCACCAATCGTACCGATTAGGAAAATTAAATTAGGCAGTACAAATATGAAATTAAAGCAATGGATTAGAATTCAAAATTCTACAAAATAATAAAATACAAGAATAATAGACATTGTAAATATGAGTATGTGACTGTTGTTTGCGAACAAGTTACTATTTAATCATTTAGTTAGGGATTTGTCAGTTGTAAATGAGTGCTCGTAATACTAAAAATATGTTTTTTATTGCAAATAACGTGCGTACATATTCGACAAAAATCATACAAGAAAAATATTTGTTCCTTCATAATCAATTTTACCAAATATTGTATATGTTGTTTAGAATTGACTTCTGTGTGTTTTGGACTTCTCCAGATGTTTACAAAACAAAGAAAACGTTTCATAAAGTGAAAGCAGTTTTGAATAATAATTGTTTTCATACAAAACCCACACACTTTTTAAAGGAGGAATAAACAATCAAGTAAATTGAAATAAGTTATCTTAGCAGTGGCATATAATGCCCACTAGAAATATATTTTTTTATTTTTTAAATAAAATGGAACTTGTTTATGTATCGGCCCAATATATTCAAATCTGCATAAATTGTACTTTGTATACTTACTTTATTATATAAAGGATCAACTTTTTATCCAAAAAGAAAAAACAAAGAAGAGGAAGATATATTTTAAATTTTAGTACTAATAACTTGACAGAGAAATGCTTCGGTATTAGGTAAATTCTTAAAACAAAGGCGATCTATTAAGTTATCTTATTTCATGAAATAGAGTAATGATTCCTCATATTAATTTTAAGTATGCCATTCCATATGCGCTATTTATAATTAAGATCTTGACAGTTTATTTTTCTTCATAATGACAGGTGCCTGGAGGTATTCATCTTTTCATGATGATTTGCACTGGTCTAAACTGTTAATACTTTTACGAAGCTTGTCAATATATTTTATAATTTAATATCCACATAAAGGATTACTTTTATTTATTACTTCTACTAATTCTTTGTTGGCTGTAACTTTCAACTATAGTCAGAAACTCAATGGTAGTCAAATATTGTCGGCTTTAAATAATGTGTTATTAACAATGTAGTTGTTACGTTTAATATTACACCCTGATGTTTATTAATATATTTGTTTGCAATCAAGCATAATTTTAATGCCGATGCTCTCTAGTTTGATATTGTGCTCCTCACTAAATTATTTTTATTTATTTTTGAGAAAAATCTGTTATCGTAAAAATTGTCTGTTTTGTCTAAATAATATTTCGTAAAAGAAAGTATTTGTTTCCTCTTTGCAATATCAGCTACTACAGCTTCTATATTTCCATACTGATGGAAATAAGGAAATATCTTTTCATTTTTTATTTAATCAATAATTGTATTTGTGCAGATTTTTATTCAAAGTTTATTTTAGTATGCGAAAATATTAAACTGTGGCATTTTTTGAAGGCAAGACAATATACATATATCAGCTCATTTCAATATAAAAATAAACACAGTCTTTTCGACGATTAATATATATTTAATTTATTCAGTGATATTTATTACAGTAACTATATAACAATAAAAAATTTTTCTTGATTTTCTATTATTTTCTGTATATCATTTTACCTTGTATTGGAGTATTGAGAATGTTATGGAGTTCACTTTGTTAAAGATGCAAAGTTCTAAACCAGATATTTAAAGTGGAAAGAGGTTTTTCATTTACTCCCATTTAGTTCAACAAATTATCATAAAATATATGGATGCAATTGTAATTTATACATTTCGCATAATTTAACTTGCGTTCAAATTTTGATTACTGTAATTTAATGGATGTTATAAATTTTCTAGTTGTAATGGCAAAGACAAGAATAAAATTCCAACTTTACTACAATATTCGTAAGTTATTACTTATTTTTTGTCACTCAAAATCTAAGTAATAATTTTTGGCATATAAAGGGTTTTCCAATAAGGACTTGACAACTTTTTTTCAAAATAAAATGCAGACCATTTGAGATATTTCAAAAACTTTATTATCGGGTTGAAGTACAGTCAAAACATTTATGAATGGAACTCAACTTCGTTCATATGGCCATCGCGGGCACGTTTGCAGCAGTCGATTCGTTGGACCCAATTTTCGATGACTCGACCACACAATTCGGCCGAAACGGCTGCTATTTTGCGCTCAATGTTGGCTCTGAGCTCTTCCAACGTTGTTGGCTTGTTGGCATAGACCAATGACTTGACGTAGCCCCTTCAATAAATCGATTGTAACGTGTGCTGTGTGGCTTGTGGCACCGTCCTGCTGAAACCACATGTTGTCCAAGTCTATATCTTCCAATTCGGGACAAAAATAATCGGTAATCATGGCGCGATAACGATTACCATTCACAGTAACGTGACGATCATTATCGTCGACGAAAAAATATGGCCCTATGACGCCGCCGGCATACAAACCGCACCAAACAGTTATTTTTTATGGATGAAGTGGTGTTTCATGAAGCACATGTGGATTTTCACCCAACCAATAACGCATATTTTGCTTATTGACGAACCCATTGAGCCAAAAATGAGCTTCGTCACTGAAAATGATTTTGCGATGAAATTGATCATCTTGGCGCATCTTTTCCAGAGTCCAATCGGAGAACGTACGTCGCTTCAAGTGGTCCATCGGCTGCAATTCTTGAGTCAGCTTCATCTTGTATGGGTGTAAACCAAGATCCCTACGCAAAATTCGCCATAAAGTGGTCTGGGCGATGCCTAACTCTTGAGAACGCCGTGGAATTGACTGATTTGGATCATTTGCTATGGACGTTTCAACGGCAGCAATATTTTCGACACTTCGACCAACCCGTTGTCTCACTGGCACGGCAACACCACACAACGAATATGTAGACTCAAATTTTTGCACTAAACTTGTTACTGCCTGTCTAGGGCGAGAATTACGACCGAAAATCGGAGTTAACGCTCTTAAAGTAGCGGTCACCGACTCCGAATTTCTGTAGTAAATTTTTATAATTTGCAGACGTTGTTCGTTCGTGTACTTTACCATGATGAAAATGTTAAGTTTACTGAATAAATTGACAGTGACAGTTCGATGATTAGTGAAAGGGTGCATTCACAAATTGAATTAAAAGTTTTTAAGTCCCTATTGGAAAACCCTTTAGTATGACACAGTAATTCAGATATTGGGCTATGAATAATTTGTAATTGATTACATTACATAATTGAATGTATTGATTTTCCTGTTGCTTGGCACAAGGACAATATATGAAAACAAAATTTGTCAATTATTAATTCATAGGAACTCTCAGAGACTAAAAATGTTACTATAAATTTGAGTGAAATGTGTAATAATAAGAGTACTTATACATGAAAGTTGATGGAGGTTGTAGCAGGCCAGATTTGTTGTACCAACTGACTATGATTACTCTCAAATTTTGCCTCCAGGTATTTATTTTAAAAAATTTGAGTTAGACTGGAATTCAAAAAATGTCATGGATATTCGAAACTGAATGCAATTTATCAAATCCATAGTCTAACGATATACTCACACACGTCTGATAATAAAATATTACCTCTAAACTTAAATTATATCAAAATCCACATGATGATCTAATAAAAAAAAAGAATACCGAAAAATAAAGTTAACATAACATGTATGACATACATAGCATCTGCTATAAGATACGAAACAAACAATCATATAAGGGGATAAACTGCCGAAAAAATGTCCAAAAGATTATAGAAAGTATGATGTAACATTATGTGCTTAATATTTCTTTTAAAGTGTCATATCCCAGCGTTTCTCCATATCAACAACGTCAGGCCCCTATTACAAACAGAAAATATTCAATGGTAATTTGAATTATTGCTAGCGAGCGATTAACGCCTAAAGTAATGTTCAATTTCTGGGCACTATTTAAAACAAGAGAACGCAATATGGTACCAAGTTTTAGTAATCATTTAGTTTCTAATTCGAAGAAGTACGCGCTTTGATATATCAGCTTTAGTTTAGTAGGGACAGGAAGTGTTTGCAGCAGATGATATGATCATGACGAATAGTGGACAGTAGAAAAATTAGAAAGTTAAATTTTAAATAATCTTCAATGTATTTATAAAAAAAATGGAAGTGCCAAGTGCCTTACTCTTTAGCTCTCTTTTTTCGCCCTCGATCGTGCAAATTTTGTACAAAACCAGTTATAACAAATTTGAAAAGCACTGTAAACAAAACCTTTTGAAATTTCATACATGAATCCAATTTTACACACACTCTGTTTTTCCGATTCTCAACAATTAATTTTTGCATTTAGTCTTATACTATGCAAAGACTAAAACTTCCGAATGTATTTATAATAAACAACGTATATATAATTTCATCTTGATTTCCGCGTTGGTATTGCATCCTTGGTACTTGTGTTGCCAACGTTCCCGGCTATCGCCGATCCTAACCGCTTCGAAACTACTCACACATGCTAAACCACTGAAATCTAATCTCCAAAGATTAGAGATTCTAGCGCATATCTCTAAAGTCCAACTCCATCATGGTTGTATTAAAAGCTGTTAAAAGCAGTTCTACTGTTGCCCTGGATAGTTATGAGTACGACTATAAAATACAGACACTTCCTTAGGATGGTTGCTATAAACTTCTTAAGTATGATTCTACTTTGCGAATAGAATGTTCAGTTATACATTTTATAGAAACTTCTTATATTCCCGTTTATTCCCAAAGAATCTCATCAGTCAGCGATTCCAAGGCCCTCAAATTGTACGGCCCAAACGTAATACCTCTCAACGCCCCGTAATTAGTACCATAAACGTTCTCACCTATATATATCACTCCAATGTACTTAAACAATACAGCCGAAAAATCCGTGAATCTATAGAAATGTTAAAATAACCCAATAACCTAAAGCGTTATGGATATACCTTCACAATGTCAGGTAATACCTTTTCTTCGAACAACTCCACCGAAAAGTAATGCTCCATGACCTGTAACAAACAATACCCCTATATAAACCCACCCGTAACAGACTTATACCAGTTTTAGTGCAACAACAGCATTAGTAGTGCTTAAGCCGTGAAGAAACGTCGGCAGCACAAGTACCAAGGGTGCAGTTGTGATCCAGAGACCAAAATGAGGTAACCATGGACAACTACCGTGGAAGTTTAAAAGTCAAATTAACGTATATATTACAAAATATTTTGAAAGAAAAAAAATACATTTTAGTAACTATTCCATTTCTTAAAAGTCACTCAAATTTATCGTTGATCATATATATTTTTATATTTTTATTTTTTACATGTTCTATCCTTTTTCTCTTTTAATTATTATAAAAATATCAGTTGTTTATATGATTCTTAATTTATTATAGATATTTTATTAAACAATTTTTAACAAAATTATTTTGTATTTTATACATATATTTATGATAATATTATTCAAAAATATATAAATAAAATAGATATTTTTATATATCACACTAAAAGTTATACAAGGTTATTTCTATATATGTTATACAAGGTTATTTATGTTTAAAAAGACCACTAAATAAATATTTAATATTGAATATTGATATGAAAAGGTATGCCATGGTGTTACATATACAATTGAAGACATTGATAACTTTACATGAAGATAATGACTGTAAAAGTATTACCTGTCCTGTGTTATTTGTGGTATTGCATTCGTCTAACATGTTAAGAACCCCACCTACAGCACCTTCTTCCTCATCGTCGAGTTCCAACCTGCTTTGATCGGCTTCTGCCAGGTCTCCATTTTGCATCTGAGGTGGATTACTACAATCTTCAACGATATTCGAGGAGGTTGGAAGTTGTGAAGACAGATCGAATGCCACATTCTGATTTGCTTGAGGAATATTTGTTTCGTGTGTTGTTAAATTCATGTCATTTGCATCCGCCATATTCTCTCTCATCAGTCTTATCAACGATATCTCACCCCTTAATAGATCTTCGATTGTTTGTATTATATTTATTCTGATATCTTGTATACTGAAAACATGCAATTATTAGTTAATATTAACAAACGTAAATAATAATATCTAACTAGTTACATTTTGGTAATATAATTTTGATGCAATGGATGAATGAATGTACTAATTGCTGTATACTGATAGCAGATAATATACAGATTACTGAAAATATACATAATGTAAATAAATTATCTGATTCAACACAAAATAAACTACGAGCGGCAGTCGGAAAATTTTAGAAATAGCTATGCAGGAAACATTTTACACGCAAACACACAGCTTTATTGTCTTTTGACATATTCACATTCTATGCACTTCATACTTTCAAACCAACACTGAAACATTTATTCCATTCTGAAGTTCTCAAGACGTGTGACTTGAATTCAAGATACAAAAATGGTGGCCACACATTTTATTGGTTGGATGACTCAAGAATTTGATGCCTATACTAATGATAAAGAATTATTGTACATTTAGGGTTTTTTGTATACTGTTCCGCATTTATTGTATGACGATCTTTTAGAGCAAGTGTAGCAACATGATGAGACGTGGTTGCAAAACATTCTTCACTATCGAACTATTGTTGGCAAAAGTTCATTTTAAAATATCCAAACAGTGAATTGTTACTTTGTTTCCAGTTCGTAACAATATATCCACGATTCATTGCCTATAATGATGTCATAGACATGTATACAATACCCATGATTGAATTTTATCAACACTGCTTTGCACCATTTGACTGACACAAGAGCAAAGCTTTCTCACCGACTTTGTTCAACCATTCGATGTACAGCATCAATATTTTCTGTAACAGATGTCGTAGGACGACTTTGTTGTGAAATGCAAAGACAGGAATGTTATATTTATCAAAGAAATTTCGACTTGCTCGTTCATGCATTTTTCTGTCTTGGCGATCTGGTGGCCTTCCTGTGCATCGATTGACGCTTTATTTCCGGGTCATACTGGAAAATCCAAGATTCATCACATGTGATGATTTTTGCGAGCAAGTCTGGTTCTTCTGCGAGGCGTTCTATGATGTCAGAGCAAATGTTCATCCGATTGTCTTTTGTTCTTGAGTGAAGTTTTTCGGCACCATTTTTGCAAAAACTTTTGTTATGTTTAATTAATCATGGAAAATGTGTCTTTCTTTTCTTTTCGGTCTTTCCCCATAATTTCATTAATTTTCTGAACGTTACCTTCAGTTCTTGCAGTCACAAGTTGATCAGGACATTCATCATCTTCGATCTCTTCCCGACCTTCAGAAAACCGTTTGCTATTCAAAAACGCGTGCACGTGACGTAACATTATCACCAAACACCTCTTTTAACATTTGTAAACATTTTGTTGACGATTTTTTTAATTTAACAAGGAATTTCAGGTTAATTTGCTGCTCGATTTTTATATCAACCATTATCATGGCACTACCAAGTAACGATGCCCTCTACAATTTTAATTGTAGAGGGCATTGTTAGAGCTTTAGCACGAAAGTAAACTAAAGCAGACAAAAAGACGAAACTATGAGTTGTTGCTTGGGTGGTAACAAGGTCAATAACATTTCAATTACAGCCTCGCCTGATGCGGATGAGCGATGGAAGGAGCGCAGTTTCGTTATTTAATTGCTATACCTCGTAGTTCTATTATTATAGTAAGTAAAGTTTTTTTTATATAAAGAAGTAGCATTGAAGAAGGAACAATTGTATCTGACCATGGATATTTTCAATTGACTTGAAATGAATTCTGGACATCTCTCCTTATATTTCTCACATTCTTCAGTAGATGTATGCATTTGGCGACAAAAGATGCAAACGGGGAACTTTGCGGGTTCACAAGTGTTTAATTCATGTTTTTCTGAACATACCATACACCAATTTTTGTTTTGCGTTGCGAAGAGACATGGCCGAAGCGACAACAGTTCTTGCACTGTATTACAGGAAGGGTATATATCTCTGGAATGCGTACATTCAGAAAAAGGATTACATAATTGGATAGACTTTTCCCTCTAAATGTTACCGAGATTGATGCCGTGTTAACCATTATTTCCTTTTCATTGACTAGTTTTTCCCTTGTAAACATTTAATTCCTAGGATTGGTTTATCACGTTTTTAAATTTTTGAAAATTGTTTCGACGCGTTAATTGATTTTAAAATTCCTTTATAGAAAACTAGACAATGGAGGATATATACTTTAAATTTATTATTACGGGGAAAGTCTGAAGATAAAAAATTGTTTGCATGTTTTAAAGATATAAATACTAATAACTTATTTTTCGCTTTTTTTCTAATTTCCTAAGACCCTGTATATTATTGTGTGTCTAATGACTCTAAAACACACATTTGGGTGTGGTGATTTCAAAATTGTTTACATTTTAAATGTTGATGTAATAAATTGTGTTGGCTTTAGCGTTTAAATCGTCTATAAGTTTAGAAGTTATTTGAATGCTGTTTGTGCCAGGATTATAAAAACCCTGTTGCATTGTTTTTTATAATTGTGGAAGAAGTGATGGCGGAATATCTATTTGCGATAACAAGGACAAATCTGACGTAGATATAATTTTGGATTTTAAGCACTGAATTAGAGGTATAGTATCAGAGATAACCAATTTTCCTAACCTGTTAGTTAGACATGGACAATTTTATAAAACAGATTAATTGGTAAACAAATTATTAGATTAAATAAGGTATAAACAAAAGAAGCAAGATACGGGAAAAACAGAAAATTGTCTTCTCACAGAGTAACAAACTATATTTACTTCAAAGCGCGCGCTTCTCAAAAATATAACCGACCTATACAACAGTTCGATTGAGAATCTTAAAACGATACTGTCATTCACCAAATTAACGAATATATGCAGGCAGTCAAGGCCTCAATGCTACAATTTTATCAAAATTAAATATCCTAGGAATTTTGCTCAATAAAAAAGTTTTTCTTTTGGTTTACATTTGTGGTAATCCACACGCTAAAAATCTTTGTATATGTATATACATTATTTCTAAATTGATTACCGTTTTCCTTTATATTGCTCGAAAGCTTCAGCCGTCAAACTTGCAAAATGTTTATGTATAATACTGTCCTTACTATTATTGGCAAATACTGTGGAAAATGTACAATCAATCAATAATTCTTTGAGTGAATCCAATAAGTTCTGTTGTAGAATATCATCGCTATGCGAGTTTAAAAATGTGAGTACCTCAGACAAATAGTCAGGACAATCTGTATCCAGACTGCTATCACTTTCCTGAAATAACAAAATTTATATCGCCTTATTTACTTTTACGTAACTATTATTCTTACCAAATTGAATAGTTGATGACTCCAGGAACTAGCAGGTATTTCAAAATAATAAGGATAGTGTGCAAGAACATCATTATCCATGCCTACTGTTTGTGTATTTGAAGCCTGCAATATATAAAAAAGTGTTCAATTCGATGAGTTTGGTTGCGTATAAATATTTTATAAATGTTCAGTTCATTGGGTGCTAAAAAGCAAAACAATAGTACAGGGCTCATTATTCACTATAATTTGTAAGACTATCACGTAAACTCGGTACACGTCGCTAACCGTCGAATCTTAAATTACCGAAATAAGGAGGGGAGAAAAAGACGACATAACTGATCATATGCTCGATCATGACGAAACTAGATGCTAGAAGGTGATTGACATATCATCAAGCCGTTAAAAATACAGTTGTCGTTTTAATTACCAAACCTACTAGCTACTTTTTATTATATACCGAATTGTTCATTCTAGATTTAGAATTGGCAGTTTCGTTTTCTCCCACTTTTGTATTGCAAACAACTTCCCCTACTTTCTCGCGTGTTACGCGTGAGAATGTCTGAAATCAGTCTTCACCAGCGACATGATGTGTGTAGGTCGGGGCTGTAAATCATTATGCAATGACAATACGTACCTACATTTTTGAATTGTATAAATTATTTGATGCATTTTAATTTAATCTTTTAATAAAATGCAACGTGGCTATTTTCTTGAAATGTTTTGCCGTTTGGCGTGAAACTAATAAAATATTCTTGAAATAAATGAAACAGAAAATTCTAAAAATTAAAAAGATTTTCAAACAATGAAAAAATTAAAAGAAACTTTTAAAAATCCTAGTGTAGAAGTGGCTCAAAAATACCACCTTCTTGTGCCAGACAATACCTCTTCATAAAACATTGAATACGACGAACTGTTAGAGGTTTTACGTCAACTACTTCAGATATTTGTTTACTAGAATAAGAAGGCTCGATTTCAACAATACTGCATACCTCGATTTCCCTCTGTTCTCGTTCTTCAGGTAACTGACGAATTCTAGCTTGATCTTCGTCAAATAAGTGAATACAGTTTTGGCAGCTATTCAAACATCCCGTACTCTCTAACCTACGGACAATATTCAAAACAGTCTGAACAGTCGGTACGGGTCTATTTTCAAACGAAAAACAAATCGCCCAACAATTTCTTGTGCGCTATGGCCACCATAGTACCATTTTATAATTTGTATTCGTTCTTCGTGTGTATAAGTCATTTTTAAAAGTAAAATAATAAATGCTTAGTACACCGCAACGGCTTTAACAAGAATGACTTATTTTGATTATCAGTAGGGGAGGTTTATCGTAGCAGCGCACGCACACACGAACTGTGGTGTGGTGAGAGATATGTAATCTGAAACAAATCTGCTACTCTCCTCCTTATTCTCGCGCGCTTTAACCTAACTGCACTCTTTCCACTTGTGGACAGCGCATATCTAATTCTAGAATGAACAAGTCTGTATGTTGTTATGTGTAAATCCGATAGTTATGTTAAAATTAACCTACTTCGTTTTTTAATAAGCACTTGTTATGTGCGATTGGAAATCTATATAAATTACAGATACCATAATAAAATCAATTAATATAATATCTAGTCAAAATCTTACATGTTGATTACATATTATGCTACAATTTGTAAAAAGTCAATAAAACAACAATATGTAAGACTATAATGGTTTTATACATATAGAAATAAATGATTAGCTCCAAAACTGAAAAAAGAATTTAGTGACGCGTACATTATTGAGGGTTGTTGATAAAATGTTAATTTTATGTAATGGTTTTATAAATGTTTTTCATCATCTAAGACAAAGACGCAATTCTCATTAGGAAAAGTAATACAATTTTCTGGAATTTGAAATAGATTTTATCACCTGCAAAAGGATTTTAGAAGTTTAGAATTTAAAAGTTACTGCATAAGAGAAAACCTTCAATTAGTAGGGCCAGAGAATAGCACTTCTGCGCGATACTTCGGGCGGCATAAGGCAACAATCACCTGAATATAATTTTTGTGAAATATAATATTCATGTTACAGTCATAATCTCATCTTTTGTAACTGTCACCTACTTTCAAAATTTAAAACACATGGGAGAATACATCACAAAGTTAATATAAGATTTCACATGATAAAAAAATGAAAGATCTAGCACCACTAATCTATAAACTATAGTTTGGATATAGTAATTTTAAAAGATAGGTTGATAAAACTGGAAACATACAGGTTAAAATAGAAATCATTAACAAAAACTGTAATAAGTCTATGTCCAAATTTGAATCATAATCGTCTAAAGAAAAAACTGATTATATTTTTACGTAAATTCTCTGAGAAGTTAACAAATTAGTAAGAATGCAGTGTATAGAATTTTTACGATAATTTGAGCATCTCACTGTTTATATAAAAAAGAAAACCTCCATATACAGTCATGTGCACGAAAACAGCAGTGGCCTGAAATTTGCTGAAATATCAATTTATACGTTAAATAAAGGAAATGCAAGTTTATTGAACTCTTTATTCCAACATGTTACATAACTATAATACTAAATAAATAGGTTCCTTGATACCAAAGAAAAAATGAAACTGTTTATATTCTAGGGCAAAGAAAATAATTGTGCATTCAAATAGCAGTCATGCTAAAATACTAACCGAATGTAATTTTTACTTTGTTAATTGGATTGAAACACTTAATATGTTGTTGCTTGACCTTTATTATTTATCAACTACAATCATAAATTTTCAATAGGGTTTAAGTTTGGCGATTGTGCCGGACAACCCAAAACGTTATTATCCCGAAACCATGTTTTCGCTTTACGAGAAACATGCTTCGGATCGTTATTCTGCTTATACAACCATCTTAGTAGCATTTCTTGTTCTTCATATAGTAGACGCACAGTTTGTAATATGTTCATATAGACATCGGTATTCATTATGCCTTTTATCTTGTGTATAGGACCTACGCCATACCACG
Organism: Dermolepida albohirtum; assembly: GCA_031893035.1. Taxonomy (NCBI): domain Eukaryota; kingdom Metazoa; phylum Arthropoda; class Insecta; order Coleoptera; family Scarabaeidae; genus Dermolepida; species Dermolepida albohirtum. The sequence goes on along the minus strand of JAVIWB010001445.1, from coordinate 1,251 downwards.
AAAAACACCCCCACAGCATGATGCTTGAGCCTCCGAATGTCGATGTCTTTTTGGTGTACTGGGGTCGAAATACTGTCAATGGTGATCTTCGTACGTGATGTTGGTATGCGCTGGATTTAACTATTTTCGATTCATCGGACCACAAGACATTACGCCAGTTTTTTGGTTCCATTGTACGTGTTCATGAGCAAACGACAATTTACTTTGTATTTGCCTTTTATTTAATAATGGTGCCTTCCATGGCTTTCTTGCACGCAACTTTCCTTGAATCAATCTTCATTTAATAGTAGAGGTGCTTGTACAAAGGTGTCACTCACTTTTAATTGCAGTTAAACTTATGAACGGTATCTTTTTTGCACAAGTTATAATGTTTCTGCCTTCTCTAGGGCTAGTTTTCCTTCTTCCACCGCGCTTTTCTTTCACTTTTCTCCAATTCTTGGCGTTTGCAATCATTTTCGCAAAACATGAGTGCGCATTTTGTATAAACTTGTAGCTTTTGCTCTTGTTCCCGACGAACAATGTTTTGCTCGGTCCATATTACTACAGAAATGGATAATTAAAAAATTGTTAAATTGTTCTGCAACAGACATATAACTTTATACGTCTGCGTTTAGTGCCGTGAGCTATGGTACTGCTATTTTAATGCATACACAAATAACAGCGCATGACTAGAAAACACAGTAATTTGCCCCGATATTCGGGCCTTTACCGGAAACCATATACATATATTCAACGATTTTAAATAATTTCAATATAGTTGCATCAGAATTGTACGTTATAAATGTTATTTATAAGTATTAATTTAGGACTAATATTTTCGAGCATATGACTGTATGTTTGTTCTATCTTTTGATATATTAAAATATGCTCAACATGATAAAATTGAAGGTGTAGTTAGTTTGAACGTAATCTAAAATTCATGAAATTCAAACAAAACTGTTTTAAAATATCTTCTAGTGTTATACTTACCTGACGAAAAATATTTTGTGTAGTATTAGAAAGAGAATGAGATATTAACGACTGAATAGACTGTAACGTTTTTCTTCGCATTGAATCAGAACTGACCATTTGTAAATCTCTAAATAACTGAATAAAAAAGTGGGGTCTTCCTTGGTTAGCAGATATAAGAGATGCTACCTCCTTGTATACGTTTTCTCGTAGTTCGTCAAATAATTTCGATTTCGATTGAGTATTATCGCTATTCGAATTGTTAGGCCATTCGTTTCGATTTCGGTGAATGCTTGCTGTTGT
>JAVIWB010001444.1:0-22240 GCA_031893035.1 Dermolepida albohirtum | reverse complement strand
TTCACCAAACTGATTAAAATTATCTATAGATAAAATAGAGGCTTTGAATCACGTCTTCTAGTTTTATCTTCGTCTAGCTATTGAAATGTTCTCAATAGTTTTGATGAAAATCGAAGAACAAGCGTTTAATTTCATAGACTACCCACTTATATAACTTTTTGATTTTCCTTATGACACCAAGATGCCGTGTTGTAGTATAATTAAGATCTTTTATAGTACGACTTGGAGTTTTAACGTTGAAAAGGATTTAGGCTTATTTTGACTCTGTCCACAATAGAGCTTCTCAAATTGGTTAAAGTGAAGGCTAAGTAAAACATTCAGATTTCAATCAGTCATTTGCTTTTTTTCGCAAATATATATGGAATGTTATGCTCTATTTTAATCTAAAATTAGTCAAACATATCAGACTGTATATGGAGCTGACGTCGAAAAAAATATGTGACAATTTTCGCCTCCAGTTCATAAAAGTTTGACGATAATTTTTTTTTGTAAAAGAACAAAGTGCATAACCCGAAGGCATACAGAAAAATCTCTGATATCTGTCAACCACACAAGTGTTTTTATTATTCCACAGTAAATTCGAATATAACAATCGGCAATTCAAAAAGCCCAGGTCAAATCTATAATTACCTCATACAATACACTATAAATAGCTTTTTTTCTAAATAATTTATTAACAATTCCAAATTAATTCTATTACACCGAAAATACAATTAAAGCGATCTCTTAAATTAATTTCCTCAAAGTAAAAATTTTAACAAAGCGAACGCTGAGGTTGCTAATATGTTGATTGTCAGAAGATCGATGAACAAAATTCTATCAACTGGTTTTAAAGTGATTTCGTGTCTTCGTTTTTGCGTTGACGTAGGAGTTCCTCTCTTTTTTTTTGAACTTTCGAAAAACATCAATACTACATTTTACAATCAATAATGTATTTTGAATTTAAAAGAATGAACATCATTATATTCACATTATTTGGCCCTTTCCGAGGCGACTGCGGGTCTCGGTATCTATTTCAATTTACCTCCGAAATACAATCGCATTCGCTGGTAAATTTTAGGTATTTTAATTTGTTTTCCCTCAGGTATGGAATGGAGAATCTTAAATTATAACAACCGAAATGCGAGTTTTAATTTGAACATTTATTTATTTTAAAAGAGATCGAATTAAAACATTTAAATATAGGAATTACATTTATGTCAATTTAATTGTTCTTTCTCTTAATTAATTTACTTTCTGTACAAGAATATTTTATAAACATATAAACATGGATACTATTTTAATTAATTGTTATCGATCCGTTCTTCACAAAAAGCCAAATTAAATGAATTTCAAAATAAATTTCATTTGATTCAAAATTAGAGTCTGTCTCTAACAAAGTGAAAACTGTTTTTTCTTTTTAACTTTTTAAGACATACTGATTGTTATTAAATAAGTTTTAATTAAAATTTAATTTATATTTTAGTAAAACAATTCTTTTTGAATCAATAAAACAAGCCTTTGTAAATTTTTGATAAACCTAATTGTTTTTCACTAGAGAACCTGTCTCCAAAAATATTTTGCAGAAATCGAAAAAGGCAATAATCAAAAGAAGGAAGATCATAGAACAACCAAAGATTTTCCAAAGATCTTCCTTTGCGGTCTTGCATGGAGGAAAACAATTTCTTTTTTGATCAAACTTTTATAAACATCCTACAGTTACTGAACATATAAATCTGTGTTGTTTAAAATCTCCAAGTAAATAATCTCATAAATTTTTTTTTGCGTGAAGTTCAGTTTTTCAAATCGCTTATGGAGATTTATTTTCGTTAATCTATTGCTCTTTGAACTGAATATTTTCGTATTTCATTCCGCTTCTTCACCTGTAATATGTTTAAGAAATGGGTTAATTCTTTGCAAATTCTTTCTGAATGGCTAAATATGGTGTGTTTCTTTGCCACGAAAGAAGACTCGTCGTTATGGACTTTGGGTTGATTGTGGAGGTTTACATAAACTGTCCTTTGTCATCTATTATGATAGGTTTAAGAACTTACTTCTTTGTAGCTATGGTCTTTTGGAGCTGGTAGATTTATTTTTGTCAATCCATTACCTTTTGCGACATTGTCATATCTGACTCCGCTTTGTTCTTTTTACTAAGAGCACACAAAAGCCAAACACTCAGATTGCTGACCTTCCCTATCTTTTGTAAATGATGGAATGCGGTGTATTTATTTGTCGCGAAAGGCTATGGCCTTTTTGGGCTGGTTATAGAAATGTACGTGATTCATTCTTTATCATCTATTACGATATGTTCAAGAAATAAATTATTTCCTTGTCACGAAAGATTTGTCGCTATAATCTTTTGAAGTTAGTTGTGAAGACTTATCTTCGTCAATTCATTACATTTTTACATTGAATATTGTTGTATCTGACTTCGCCTTACCCCACTCATTTTGCCGACTACTCCTACCTTTTTTTAACGGCGATTTCGAGTGGATATGTTTAAGTTCTTTGATAATTTGCAAATACTTAGTGATTAAATTCCACCATTAATTTTAGCCAGAATATTTTGGAAATCGACTCACTGATTAGTTATGGTGCCTTCATCGTAGATGTTGTATCTCTGCAGCTTTCTTCCTTTGCGTAAACTCTCATTAACATGCTAGTTTATACACATTCATAGAAAAAACACTTTGATCTAATAAGGTGATTTGTGACCGACCAAGTTACTTTTCCCTGCCATTCCCGTGATATCCTTCATTACACTTTCTCACTTATTTCGTCCATGCGTGATGATCTAACCACCGTATCGTCTCTATCTTACGACTGTTCCAATTTTTGCGTCGTTATATAACTTATAAATTTCTTTGCCGTTTTTTTTTGCCCAACCCTCGTTTGCCCTTTTCCTCCATAAATTCTGCTTAGCATTATTCTCTCCCATATTTTGATCTTCTTTTGTTTCTTCTATGTATTCCCCGACGAGCTTTTGGATTTAATAATAACAAACATTAATAATAGTTTACTTTTGCTTTTATCATATTATCTTTGATGAAACTTCTAATAAATTATAAAGTTTGGAGTAATTAAAAGAATTTAATTACTCCAAACTTTATTATTTACCAGAAGTTTCATCAAAGTTAACATGATATATATAAAAAATTTCTATACTAAAACAGGCGTAACGATTGCAAATTATTTGCCCTAAAAGACAATCAATAAGGGAGCGGTAAGTAATACAACCGAATCTTTCACAAAACACGAATTTAATTTATTATATTAAGCGTATTAATTTGAAGCAGGACGACCGAGATCCATTGTATTTCAATTTTTGAGATTTCGCGAATAATTCTCTCTTCTTTGTCCTTTATTTTTTGTTAAGTGCTAAATCAATTATTTTTAATTTTTGCCAGATTTATAATGAACCATTGGCATTTGTGTGAGGTTCTTTCGTTGGACAAACGCAATAATTTTCTGTTTTTTTTGTCATTTAAAAGATATCGTTTTCAATAAGCTTTATGTTTTTATATTTCACACTAACACGCGAATTTATGATATTGAAAGTAGCAAAAAAAAACTGTATTTATTTTTGTGCTGAATACGATCCATTGTGAAAGCGAGAAAATTTCCTTTGAACGTAATATAAGTGACTCAAAGAAAATGATCTTAAATAAAGACCAAGGGATTTATTTTCCCTATAGAGAAATAATATTTTTCATCGAAAATGCTTTATAGTCACGTTATTTAAAGGATGTATTACAATGTATTTACATTAAAAATATCTGTCTGTTACAAAAAGAAGTAGTTTTATGAAATCGGAAAAGAAAAACGTTTCTTTGAGTATTTTCTGTAATCTGTTTCTTTTTCAAAAAAGATGTGGGTATTATAGAAGATCGAGTGTGGGGAGGTATAGGAAAAAATTGGGGATTACATTGGAAAAAAACATGCGTAGGTCATGCCAGAATAACAACATATCTACATCGAGACAAATAATTTAAAGAAGATTAGGGAGCCGTTTAAGTATTCATCGAGTTGCGGATCTGGGATATTCAGTCGTTGATCTAATAGAAATTTAAGATTATATAATTGACAATATAGGGGTGGCGATGATTTAATTATCAAAATGCACTTTTATAATATATAACGGTGTCTTTATTTCTTTCGCATTTTAGTAAATACGAGGGTTATTTCATTAATAAATATTGGGTTGGCAACTAAGTACTTTCGGTTTTTACTGATAGAGAGCGTTGCTTTATTTTTTGTATAACGTATGTTAGTGCTGTACTTTACCGTTTGTCGCGTGATACTAGTCACATTGACGTAACTTCAGAAGCAAGTAGTGCGTGATTTTTATTAAAGCTATTAGTTGTGGGTCAATTTCAAATGGAGTGCAGAAACGAACATTTTCGACATATTTTACTATTTTATTTCCGTAGAGGAAAGAAAGTTGCTGCGGCTCACGAAAAGATATGTGAAGTTTATGGTGCTAATTGCTTAACAGAGCGCATGTGTCAGAATTGGTATAAAAAATTCCGTTCTGGAGATTTTTCCCTTAAAGATGAGCAACGTTCTGGTCGGCCAACTGAAGTTGATGATGACCAAATCAAAGTCATAATTGAAGAGGATCGGCATATAACTGTTCGAGAGGTTGCGGAGAGGCTACATGTATCGCACACAACAATCGAAAAATATTTAAAATGTCTTGGGCTAGTTAAGAAGCTGGATATTTGGGTACCTCACGAATTGAAAGAAATTCATTTAACACAAAGAATCAACTTTTGCGGTATGCAGATCACTGGTGATGAAAAATGGGTCCTGTACAGTAACATAGTTCGAAAACGATCATGGAGCAAACACGATAAACCAGCTCAAACCACATCGAAAGCTGAATTGCATCCAGAAAAGATCATGCTGTCAGTTTGGTGGGATTACAAAGGTGTTGTGTTTTTTGAGCTGCTTCCAAGGAACCAAACGATCAATTCTGATGTTTACTGTCAACAATTAATAAAACTGGATGAAGTAATCAAAGAAAAACGGCCAGAATTGTCAAATCGGAAAGGTGTAGTTTTCCACCAACATAATGCAAGGCCTCACACATCTTTGGCAACTCGTGGGAAACTATTGGAGCTTGGCTGGGAAGTGATGCCGCATCCCCCATACAGCCCTGATCTAGCACCATCTGATTACCATTTATTTCAAAGTTTGCGGAATTCTTTGAATGGTAAAACTTTCACAAATGACGATGACCTTCACTCGCACCTGCTTCAGTTTTTTGCTGATAAGGACCAGAAATTTTATGAGCGCGGAATCATGCAGCTGAAAGAAAGATGGCAAAAGGTCATTGAGCAAAATGGAAAATATATAGTTGATTAAAAACTATTCTTTGTTTAAAAAAAAGTGTTTTATTTTATACTACAAAACCGAAAATACTTAGTTGCCAACCCAATACTATAAATATTGGGTCTGGGAAAAAGTTCGTGGCGTTTTTCCCGATAGATGGCATTGGTTGCCGATAACTAAAGAACAACAAGTCACAGCGACACCACCGAGGGCTCGTTTTTTAGATGACCTTCCGAACGTTAGTTTGAGCGTAGAAACATTGTAATCGGTGCAGTGGTTGGAAAGTTATTCGCACTTGAAAATGGAGAAGAATAATGAGAAATTTCGCTATATTCTGCAATATTATTATGATAAGGGGAGAACGCTGCGCAGGCTTGTGATAAAATTTGTGCTGTGTACGGTGAAGGTACTTTATCGAAATCTGTTGCGCGGAAATGGTTCGCTCGCTTTCGTTCTGGAAATTTCAATGTGAAAGATGAGTCACGCTCCGGTCGTCCAATCACTGAAAAATCTGATGAAATTCTTGAAAAAGTCCAACAAGATAAGCATATCAGCAGTGTCGATATTGGCATGGAGCTAGGCATTGACCACAAAACTGTTTTGAACCATTTACACAAAGCTGGTTACAAAAAAAAGCTTGACGTATGGGTTCCTCATGAGTTGAGCGTGAAAAACATGATGGACCGAATTAACATCTGCGATGCGCTGCTGAAACGGAATGAAATCGAGCCGTTTCTGAAACGTTTAATAACCGCAGATGAAAAATGGATTACGTACGATAATCGGAAGCGTAAAAGATCGTGGATAAAGGATGGTGAGCCGTCACAAGCGTTCGCTAAGCCAACATTGACGCCAAAAAAAGTGATGCTGTGTGTATGGTGGGACTGGAGGGGAATCGTCCACTACGAGCTACTTCCAACTGGTCAGACGATTGATTCTCAACTCTACTGTGCACAACTAGAGAGATTACGCCAGGCGATTGAAAGAAAACGGCCCGAATTGATTAATAGGAAAGGTGTTGTCTTCCATCATGACAACGCCCGACCACACACTTCTTTGATGACCCGTCAAAAATTGAGAGAGTTTGGTTGGGAAGTTTTGATGCACCCACCTTACAGTCCGGATATAGCACCCTCTGACTATCATCTGTTTCGATCTCTGCAGAACTCTCTCAATGGAATTAAGTTGGTTTCAAAAGAAGCCTGTGAAACTACTTGATTCAGTTTTTCGACCAGAAACCACAGAAGTTTTTCACCGATGGGATCATGGATCTACCAAAAAAATGGCGAAACATTGTCGATAATAATGGAGCATATTCGGTTTAAATGAATTCGTCCACGCGCCATGCGGGGACCAGTTGAATTTTACTGAAAAAACGCCACGAACTTTTTCCCAGACCTAATATTTGTATATTTTCAGTATATTGTTCTCTATGACAAATTATTTAGCCGTATTAAACCCTTCTTATCCATTACACAACATGGATTTATTCCCGGCAGATCTACAGTTGTACACACGGACTTTAGCAAAGCTATCGATACTATAAACCGTGACATTTTGATTTCCAAGTTGATATCTTTTAGCTTTGCTCCGAATATTACTAATTTATTTTTTTCCTATCTGCAAAATTGTTCCGGTTATGTTCATTATAGTGGGTTCTCATCCACTATCTTCAATATTTCCTCTGGAGTACCACAGGGTTCCCATTTGGGACCCCTTTTGTGCAATATCTATGATAACGATCTCTTGGAACGTCTTGTGTTAGTTTAGTGTTTAGTGTTAGTTTATGCCGACGATCTAAAAATCTTTAGCAGTATTAATTCACCTGAGGATAGCACTAATCTTCAAACAAATCTTTGGATTATTGACGAATGGTGTACCCATAATCAGATACAACTAAACATCGACAAATGTGCTGTTCTCTCTTTTATTTAATAAAAATTTAATAAAAAGCTTCGAGTAACTGCATTCTCTCTTGGCGCTTGAACAATATTAAAAAAAATTATATATTAACTTCGCAAAGTAGCGGAGAATTGTGGAACGTGAGGAACGAAATTTCACACTGCATTTTGTGTACTCATTTCTATAGAATATTTAATTTCGTTAGCGTAATGTTAACCTCGAGATTTAATATTTTACGTAGAAGTTTAGAAAGCTTGGTGAAGATGACGGTGAAATAAAAGCCTAAGTTAATGTGATGATTTGGTGCAAAACTTTTTATGTCAATCAGCATATTAATAGATCGAATGCAACACTAATATTATTATTAATACAAAATTTAGATTTAAAACAATTAGATTATTACATTTACAAACAAACATATATTTATAAATACGTTATTCATAAAATCGTATTATCAGAATAGTTATCTTATAAATTAATTTGAAATTCTATTTAATTATTAAGGAATATAATTATGTACTATATCTACACAAATACAAACCTTCTACCATCGGAAAATAATGTATTTTTGTACTACTATGTTATGAATCAGACATGCTCCGAATGCCAGAGTTTTGTTTACATATTAAGTTATAAAGACCATCGTAGATGAGTTCGATAGATCTTCGTGTACGTCGTAAAATTTTTTGTGGTATAGATTGGTAGAAAAGTTTTGAAAACAAAAATGAAACAATGTGAATTTTTAAATGAAATTAGTTCTGTTATTCAATGTAATCTCCCTCAACTTCAATACATTTATTCCAATGATCCTCCAATGATTTTATACCATCTCTGTAACGATTTTCTGGAAGCTCTGCAAAATACTGTTCCGAGGCTGAAATAGCTTCTTCATTCGATGAAAAACGCTTTCCACGAACGAATTGTTTCAAGTTTCTGAAGAGGTAGTAATCACTCGGAGCCAAATCTGGTGAATACGGTGGTTGTTCAAGCAATTGGTACTTTAATTCATTCAATTTAGCCATCGTCAAAACACTCTTGTGTGAAGGTGCATTGTCTTGATGAAAAATTATTTTTTTTTTCGCTAAACCAGGTCTTTTTCACGAAGGTTACAATAATACTCTGAGTTAATTGTTTTCCCTTTTTCAAGATAATCAATCAATAAAATTCCTTTTGCATCCCAAAATACTGATGCCATAAACTTTTTGCCGATCGCCCTGACTTCACCGCTTTTGGAACAACCAACCGTAGTCCACTGCAATCGTTCTTGTTTCAATTTAGGATCATGGTGGTAGATTCAAATCTCATCCATAGTTATAAAACGGGGCAAGAAATCGGTTTTATTCTGCTTGAAACGCACCAAATTACGCTGAGAAATTTGTTTTCGATCCAGTTTTTATTGAATTGTTAACGAATGCGGCACTAACCTTCCAAACAGCTTTTTCGTATGTAATTCTTCATGTAAAATATGGAGTACTCGTTCGTCTCAGATGCCTATGGTATTGGCAATTTCACGCTTAGTCAAATTCGGATCTTCACTAACCATATTATGTACTCGCTAAATGATTTCTGCTGTTGTTGCAGTTTTTGGTCGTCCACTACGTGGTTCATCTTCAACGCTTGTACGACCACGTTTAAACTCTAAAACCCATCGATGTACTGTTGGAAATGAAGGAGCACATTCCTTTAACACGTTCACTATTTTTGTACGAATCTCTGTTGCTGATAAACCTTCCAAAACAAAGAATTTTATTACAGCGCGATATTCAGTTTTTTTCCATTGTTAAAAAATACACCGACACATGTAATTCAAATGGATTGCTAACAATGAATGAATTGACAAATCGAGATAAAATTTTTAGTGTGTTCATATGACACATGAAATATTAAAATGGCGTACGAATTTTGATTCCCCTAATGCTTAATAGGTGTCGCTTTCAAAACATTTCCACCAACCTGTACATACTGTATATACAAGGAGATGCAGACAATTTATTTTCTAAGGATTAAGTTACTATAAATGTCATTACGATTGATCTATCGTTTATTATTATCTATTTCGAGAATTTCAGTATTATTAAAGTCGAATTCATGTTTTTTTCTCTAAAACCTGTTTAGATAAGGCTATTGCGTTTATTTTGTTAATAATTAGACTATATTTGTGTTCGTATATTATTTTATGCAGATATTGTTTTGTTTTTCACAACATTGTCCCCTTTTTTCTATATATGCTGTGTTTTTCTTTAGGTGTTTGATGTTTAATTTTGGTAAAAAAGGATTTGTTTATATTTTTGCTTTGTGGGCTATTTTAATGTATTTTCCAGAGTCTGTTTAGATTTTCCGATAAGTACATACGGTAAAATCATGAATTTTTGTTTGTCGTTGTATTATTTGATGTTCGGCGTTTTCTGTATTTAGACTCACTATTTTGTTTTCTCTGCTTTTAAGTGTGAACAGTCTTTTTTTGATGTGTTTTCCTAAGGTCGAGGAATAATTATTTTTTGAAAATATTAATTAAAGGGAACATTTAACAAGAAATTTGGATATCTATTTGAATTAGTTAATTTGATGTACGCATCTGAATAAATTAATTATTATTTAACGAATTTAGAATCTGTACAGAAATTAAAAGTGGGCGATTTCTTAGAAATAAAAGGAAAAAGAAAAGAGTGTGTCCCTTTTATAACAGAGATAGCATTGAATACGAATCGAGTAAAAGATTAAAAAAGACGAAGAAATGTTTTTGTACCTTCATCAAAGAGGCCAAAAGATGCACGCAGCAAAGGCGGCAATCTACTTACGTAAGGCCGAGGGGTTTGTACGAAAGTGGATTGATCGGTGTAAACGCACACAAGCTGTTGGTAATGCGCCAGGTCGAAGAGATTGCGTGCAAGAGTATCACGGCAAGATAAAGGTATTATTAATTTATGTAGAAGAGAAAGCGAATTAACATTAATACAACCATTATTTGAGCTGACGAAAATTAATATAAAGGTCAGCTTAATTATATTTAGACAGCAATTAATTGATGTGGAAATTGCCTAACGGTGAACGATCGCCAATGGTTCTTCGTTATTATTCGCTAAAATATCAACAATAACTATTCAGACATCGTAATTTAGCGATGGAAGTTTTTTTTTATCTAGGCACTCTAGGACCTTCATTGCGAAAATGGTTTGGGAAATTCAAGAGATCAACCGGTCATCATGAAATCGAAACTTCAGTTTTGCCATAGTTCGATAATAAAATAATTAAATTGGAGCATCTACAAAAGATAACGTTCGTTACCTGTAATTATGCGAAAAGCTTCGTAACAAACATTAATAAAAGTTTTCAGAAAACTGTACATAATAATGGTGTATAATACGTTTCGGAGGAATAGTATCCCTTTATTCATATATCGAAATTGAGCTCGAAAACTATTTTTATTATTGCAATATTACGAAGATGATTTAGCGGGAAGCGAGATTCAAAATAACACATCAATTCAATTCCAACGCAGTTTGGGCCAATGATGTTCAAGTGTCATTTTTGTAATAATGAAAATGTCGACTTTGCTTCGAGAAAGGCTATCATTATGGTATATGTCCACTGTTAGGATTACAGATTTGGATTCTAGAAGTCAATTTCCCGTCTAATTATTTTCGTTTTTGATTTACAATTTAAGTACGAAAATATTGTTGAATTCTTTCCAATTACAATAGTCGAACAAAAAGTTTGGGTCGTACAATTAAACGTAGGTCACTCACCATTATACTGTGTCAGTAATAATTCTGCAGGCATTAGTTAGGTCGGTACAAATTATTTACTCCTTATAACCCTTTACATTTAGTCAACTAAAATTCAAGCCTTTTCATTCCTTCAGAAAAGTAAGATTTGTCAAGCTATTCGAAATATGCGTTAGTCTCAGTGATTATCTCCTTATTCAACACAAATCTTTTGCAACCAAGCCAAGTTTTCAAACTGGAAAAAGGAATAAAGACTACGGCCAAATCTAGCGAATGAGAAATGTAGTTCAAGAATATTTTCTATTGGAACAGGTGAAGTGTGGACATATGCAATTATCCCGCGTTGTTTTGCATCGTGGAATACACAGCGTTCTTTTATCGTTTTACCTATTTGAAGATAATGAAGATTCTCACTTGTACCATTCTCAGTTCATTGTTTCGACTGGTTGGTTCATTTCGAATGTACATTGGTGTCTGTCAACTGTTATTATTCGACGCCAACAATCTTTCGTATCATGCTTCGCTAAATTGAGGTTCGAAGTGTGTTCTTTGCGTTATTGGTCAAATATGCTAGTCCGGCCATGTTTAAACTCAAATATCCATACTTTGAAGATTGTAATCAATGAATATTGCTCTTGAAAAATAGACCACAGCTCAGCTTTGATTTCGTTCTTTAGATTTTTAAAGAACAAAATCAAAGATGAAATCAAACCTGAGCTGGACCCTATTTCATCTTTGATTTTGTTCTTTAAATATAAGAACTTAATCACTTATTGTCACTTTTATGTTTCAAAACAAGCCAAGAACATTTTCTATTCAAGTAACAAGTGTCTTCTGGGAATTAACGCGAATTTTGCCAATTTTATTGTTTAAAAATTTAAAAAATTATGCGGATATAATAAACGAAAAGAAAAAACTGAAAAATTATCTTACGCAGTCTGTCTGGAGCTTAATTACTCTGCACCATCAAATGAGAGAAAATGCCTAGGTCTAATGATTAATCTCGAACAAGCCTCCGAATAGGTGCAATTATAAATAAGATAATGCATGCAAGTACTCGTAGATGCTGTAATGATGTAATCTTGACGTGAAAATGGGCCGTAGTACTGTGTACTCCATGTTGAGGAATATCACATCCAGTAAAAATAAATAAATACAAATTTGTAATACGGTATTGTCCATTTTACATTCAACACATGGCGTTTGCTCCTAATGTGTATTTTACAATCGATAATATCATAGGGCAAAATAATGATTTAGAATCTGATACGTAGACTTCCGCGGTCGTGGTCCATGCTATGATATCTGATTTTCGGCTTCCGGACTGGAACCGCGTCACTTGTATATCTGCCGACATTTCGTACCCATCTGTATGGGGCATCTCCAGGGCTGAGTTTCTGAGGCTTCAGTTTCAGTGTAGTAGTTCAGCCCTGAAGATGTCCCATACAGATAGGTACGAAACGTCGGCAGATATACGAGTGACGCGGTTCCAGCCCGGAAGCCCAGAAGCAGATACAATGATTTAGAAATTTATTTACACCCGTTGGAACTTCGCGTGATTGATATAATGCGCTCATCCCCCATTGGTTCCTGTCGCTGGTTATCCAGAGGATTGTTCAACTTTACTTAATTATTATGCTCTGATTTATTTAATCGTATCGCGAATCTTTAGCATATTTTAAGTTATTTAAGGCAAACAAAGAAGAAGTGTGAAATTTAATATTTTAGTTAGAAAAGATGAAAACATTAAAAGTAACCGTAGGGTTTTGCGTTGTTAGAAACGTGAACGCAATCTTTATTTAAATAATAAAAATATTATTCGTGCAAATTATAAAGAATTCTTATAATAAATCACAAAAAAGCTGAGAAAGGCATTTCATAATAAATCTATTCTAAAGATTTTCATCAAAAATGTAAATGTTTAATTCTGAGAAAGGTGTTTAGTGGTGGTTAGAATATGTCGATACTATAGAAGTCTATACAAAATAAAATTAATATTTTTAAGAAATGCGAGTGGCGCTAATTTGATTGCAGGGTATTTTACATTACTTGTATACTCTGTTCGTAGTAGCCATTGAAAATTGGCAATTATTTAATATTTAATATGTTTTCTACTAACACATAATTTATGTATAATAAATGATTGGAAACTGTAATTCTACAAGCAATTATTGTACAGAATTACATTTATATATTTTCAGCATGCTTTTGCAATATCATACAGACGTGAGAATCAACGGCAGTATGAGCTGCGAGCTTTAAATGAGACAGATTGTAAGAATTGGATCGAAGCAATAAAAGACGCCAGGTAAGTATTGTATTAAATAAGGACTGTTTCGTAACAATCAAAAAAAGGGTTATTTAATGGGTGGAAATTGAGTGAGCATGGGAAGTGATTTTCAATTTATTTCGGTAATAGTGAAAGTTTGATAAATTGGGTCGTGTCGTTTAAGAATGTGATAATGTAAGGTCTCGGAGAATTTGAACCGGTAAGGGAACATCGATTATTGGAAAATTCAGATTTGGATAAAGTTCCGTAAATTAACAAAATATCCTAGTATAGGGAAAAACGTGTGTGACTTTTAAAAATATCTTGGACGTATGCTAAAAGTTAAAAATTCTTTCTAATATTACAGACAATTAAATTACGAGGTTCTTAGCATTGTGTATAAAGCAACTTTTAAAATATTGGAGGTAAGCTTATACCAAAATTAAAAAAAATATATTTCTTCTGTCTACTATAATGAAACTTGTAGAATTTTTTAATTTCATATCGTAAAAGCGTATAATTATTGGGTTGGCAACTAAGTACTTTCGGTTTTTACTGATAGAGAACGTTGCTTTATTTTTTGTATAACGTATGTTAGTGCTGTACTTTACCGTTTGTCGCGTGATACTAGTCACATTGACGTAACTTCAGAAGCAAGTAGTGCGTGATTTTTATTAAAGCTATTAGTTGTGGGTTAATTTTAAATGGAGTGCAGAAACGAACATTTTCGACATATTTTACTATTTTATTTCCGTAAAGGAAAGAAAGCTGCTGCGGCTCACAAAAAGATATGTGAAGTTTATGGTGCTAATTGCTTAACAGAGCGCACGTGTCAGAATTGGTATAAAAAATTCCGTTCTGGAGTTTTTTCCCTCAAAGATGAGCAACGTTCTGGTCGGCCTACTGAAGTTGATGATGACCAAATCAAAGTCATAATTGAAGAGGATCGTCATATAACTGTTCGAGAGGTTGCGGAGAGGCTACATGTATCGCACACAACAATTGAAAAACATTTAAAATGTCTTGGGCTAGTTAAGAAGCTTGATATTTGGGTACCTCACGAATTGAAAGAAATTCATTTAACACAAAGAATCAACTTTTGCGATATGCACCTTAGACGAAATGAAACCGACCCCTTCTTAAAAGAATCATCACTGGTGATGAAAAATGGGTCCTGTACAGTAACATAGTTCGAAAACGATCATGGAGCAAACACGATAAACCAGCTCAAACCACATCGAAAGCTGAATTGCATCCAAAAAAGATCATGCTGTTAGTTTGGTGGGATTACAAAGGTGTTGTGTTTTTTGAGCTGCTTCCAAGGAACCAAAGAATCAATTCTGATGTTTACTGTTAACAATTAATAAAACTGGATGAAACGATCAAAGAAAAACGGCCAGAATTGTCAAATCGGAAAGGTGTACTTTTCCACCAAGATAATGCAAGGCCTCACACATCTTTAGCAACTCGTGGGAAACTATTGGAGCTTGGCTGGGAAGTGATGCCACATCCCCCATACAGCCCCGATCTAGCACCATCTGATTACCATTTATTTCGAAGTTTGCAGAATTCTTTGAATGGTAAAACTTTCACAAATGATGATGACCTTCACTCGCACCTGCTTCAGTTTTTTGCTGATAAGGACCAGAAATTTTATGAGCGCGGAATCATGCAGCTGAAAAAAAGATGGCAGAAGGTCATTGAGCAAAATGGAAAATACATAATTGATTAAAAACTATTCTTTGTTTAAAAAAAAGTGTTTTATTTTATACTACAAAACCGAAAGGACTTAGATGCCAACCCAATAGTTGTCGAAATGCGTATACAGAATTACAAAAGTTAATATGGAAAGGGGTTATATATCAACCTTAGTGATTAAGAGAATATCACTAATCTGTAGTCGAGTGGTAGGATACGTGTACATACCCGGTAAGCATGAAATCGTGAATTCGCGTCTCACCAAAGAGCAAGAAATGATTAATCTTCAACAACGATACTTCGTCATGTTATATATACATGTAGTCAAAGGTCATTATCTTTTCCCCTTATCTATTTATAATATTTTCACTATTGCTTAGTTTTATGTAGTTTATATAACAGATTTCTGTTAATTTCTACCAAAAACCTTATAATTAAAAATAAGGTTTTTGGTAAAAATTAACAGAAATGTAAATATATTGGGTCTGGGAAAAAGTTCGTGGCGTTTTTCCCGATAGATGGCATTGGTTGCCGATAACTAAAGAACAACAAGTCACAGCGACACCACCGACGGCTCGTTTTTTAGATGACCTTCCGAACGTTAGTTTGAGCGTAGAAACATTGTAATCGGTGCAGTGGTTGGAAAGTTATTCGCACTTGAAAATGGAGAAGAATACTGAGAAATTTCGCTATATTCTGCAATATTATTATGATAAGGGGAAGAACGCTGCGCAGGCTTGTGATAAAATTTGTGCTGTGTACGGTGAAGGTACTTTATCGAAATCTGTTGCGCGGAAATGGTTCGCTCGCTTTCGTTCTGGAAATTTCAATGTGAAAGATGAGTCACGCTCCGGTCGTCCAATCACTGAAAAATCTGATGAAATTATTGAAAAAGTCCAACAAGATAAGCATATCAGCAGTGTCGATATTGGCATGGAGCTAGGCATTGACCACAAAACTGTTTTGAACCATTTACACAAAGCTGGTTACAAAAAAAGCTTGACGTATGGGTTCCTCATGAGTTGAGCGTGAAAAACATGATGGACCGAATTAACATCTGCGATGCGCTGCTGAAACGGAATGAAATCGAGCCGTTTCTGAAACGTTTAATAACCGGAGATGAAAAATGGATTACGTACGATAATCGGAAGCGTAAAAGATCGTGGATAAAGGATGGTGAGCCGTCACAAGCGTTCGCTAAGCCAACATTGACGCCAAAAAAAGTGATGCTGTGTGTATGGTGGGACTGGAGGGGAATCGTCCACTACGAGCTACTTCCAACTGGTCAGACGATTGATTCTCAACTCTACTGTGCACAACTAGAGAGATTACGCCAGGCGATTGAAAGAAAACGGCCCGAATTGATTAATAGGAAAGGTGTTGTCTTCCATCATGACAACGCCCGACCACATACTTCTTTGATGACCCGTCAAAAATTGAGAGAGTTTGGTTGGGAAGTTTTGATGCACCCACCTTACAGTCCGGATATAGCACCCTCTGACTATCATCTGTTTCGATCTCTGCAGAACTCTCTCAATGGAATTAAGTTGGTTTCAAAAGAAGCCTGTGAAAACTACTTGATTCAGTTTTTCGACCAGAAACCACAGAAGTTTTTCACCGATGGGATCATGGATCTACCAAAAAAATGGCGAAACATTGTCGATAATAATGGAGCATATTCGGTTTAAATGAATTCGTCCACGCGCCATGCGGGGACCAGTTGAATTTTACTGAAAAAACGCCACGAACTTTTTCCCAGACCCAATATATATATTCATCAACTATAATTGAAACTTGAAGTATTTAATAATTTACAAACAATTCTTGAATAACAATTTTTGTTTTACATTGATCACATTTTTTACTTTTTAATATTTTATATTGATTGTAATAAATTTACTGGTATTCTCTACTGAACAGATCTTATATGCAAACTTGTAAAAAATACATATATTCTCCCTCCTAAATTAGAAGTTAGACTTCGTAATACAACTTTTAATAGAAAATGAATAATAAATACTCTGTTATTGGATAGGTAACATGAGGAAAAACTTTTATACAAAGTTCTCCCTCCTGTTTTAAAAGACACAAAACATACTAAACTTTTTAAATAATTCCCATAATAATCTCTATATTTTGCTGGCATTTCCTTATTTTATATCAAGCTGCGTATATCGTGATACATAATATCGCAAACTGTCACGCAATTTTGTTGTTAAGTCTCTAAAGCAGTGATGGCCCGTTTTACGAGAGTATGGATCGGTCAGGTGTAAATGAGCTTGTCCTCCCAGGAATACGCAGTGCCATTTGGATTCCTGTGAATTTTTCATTAATATTTCAGGCACCGAATCAGTTAAATCATTTAAAATTGTTTTGGGTGATTCGTTAAAAACAGCAGATTGAGATGGAATTCATAATTGATCGCACCCTTACGCAACGCGTTATGTTTATTAGAATTTTAATCATATTTTCAATTACCTTGTTATTGTATTTGCTTGTAAATTCCAGGTGAACGCTGCTTAATCGATTTATAATGTTTTGTTTACCAAATAACTTAAATTTTAACGTTAAATACATATGGTTTTTGAAAGTTCATGTTTAGCTCACGCGAGGTAATTCATTATTTTTATTTTCAGAAAAACATAACGCAAATTTTCATTGGTCCCTTAAATTCTGTTTTTACTCAATAAAATTACAATTTATTAATCATCCTTCTCCCGATCTATCAGAAAAACAAAAAATGTTAGCCCAGAATTTAGTAACATCGAAGATTTTTCCAAAGCTGACTGGTCTAAAACAAGACTTTGTTTTGATTTCTGGATCGTATTGAAAATACCACGTTCTCTCATCAGTTACGATTGTTGTAGTCTTTGTCTTCCCAGACTCCTCTGACGATGTCTTTGCAATGGCTAATACGGTACAATTTTTGATAACTTGTTTTGGATATTCCCAGTTCTACTTTCATGAATCATTCCGGTTGAGGCATACAAAATAAAGTTCTTTAAATGTGTCTTTAATGGACGAAACGTAGAGATTATTTGAAAAGGATTACACTTCATAAATCAATCTTCCATCAACAAACGAAGAGTTAAAACAGAGCTATTTGCTCTGCAGCCTTCTCTATCGATGTCTTTGCAATGGCCAATACGATACGATTTTTGATATCGAAGATTTTCAATGGTCCTTTAATCCTGTTTTTATTCAATAAAATTACAACCTATTAATCTTCCTTTTCCCGATCTATCAGAAAAATAAAAAATGTTAGCCAGAATTTAGTAACATCAAAGATTTTTCCAAAGCTGACTGGTCCAAAACAAGATCTTTTTTTTTGGATTTCTGGATTGTATTGAAAATATCACATCTTCTCACCAGTTACGATTGTTGTAGCCTTTGTCTTTTCAGACTTCTCTAACGATGTCTTTGCAATGGCTAATACGGTACGATTTTTGATAACTTGTTTTGGATATTCCCAGTTATATTTTCATGAATCAGTCCGGTTGAGGCATACAAAATAAAGTTCTTTAAATGTGTCTTTTAGGGACGAAACGTGGAGATTATTTGAAAAAGATTACACTTCATAAATCAATCCTCCATCAATAGAGGAAGCGTTAGAGAGTTATTTGTAGCCTTGGTCTCTTGAGACTTCTCTAACGACGTCTTTGCAATGACTAATATGGTACGATTTTTGATAACTTGTTTTGGATATTTCCAGTTATATTTTCATGAATCAGTCCGGTTGAGGCATACAAAATAAAGTTCTTTAAATGTGTCTTTTAGGGACGAAACGTGGAGATTATTTGAAAAAGATTACACTTCATAAATCAATCCTCCATCAATAGACGAAGCGTTAAAATAGAGCTATTTGTAGCCTTGGTCTCTTCAGACTTCTCTAACGACGTCTTTGCAATGACTAATATGGTACGATTTTTGATAACTTGTTTTGGATATTTCCAGTTATATTTTCATGAATCAGTCCGGTTGAGGCATACAAAATAAAGTTCTTTAAATGTGTCTTTTAGGGACGAAACGTGGAGATTATTTGAAAAAGATTACACTTCATAAATCAATCCTCCATCAATAGATGAAGCGTTAAAATAGAGCTATTTTGGTTATTTTCGAAACGATGTAGACATTTGATTTAGTGTACAAAACCGTAATAAGGATTAATTTTTTTTAAATCAAAACGCATATTTTAATCAAACGAAATTCGTGTTTGTAATATAGAAATCAATATTATTATTGGGATATTGGGAAATTTGGAAATATTTCTACCACGTTATGTGAACTCGAATGAAATAAAAACCTGTAAATATGTGTATACCACGTATTTTGTGATTATTCGTAGGTGACTTGCAGAAGTATTCACTACAAACATTTGATTATAATCCTCGGATTTTCTCAGCAAAAACCAGTCATGTATATTTTCCGCAGAGTTTAACAATTTTCTCCATCACTTTGCATTTTTTTATATAAAAAGTATATATTTAAATACAATGTAATAGCTTTCACAGACACGACGTACACTTTTACGTTATTAAATTCAATAAATGCGAGTTCGATTTTGAAAAGTACAAATTTGATTTTAGTTTTAACAAACTTCTGTTACAAAAAGAAGAGTTGGAACAGAAACACCTGCATCTACTTCAAATAGTAGAATCTGAGAAAACAGCTAAGTGGCAATACACACAACAGTGTGAAGAACTTGCTTCGGAAATAAAAAAATTGCGGGCTGAGGTAATTAATATTTGATGCATATCCAAGGTGCAATTGCAACATCCAGTTTTCGGTGTTGCAATCGCAAAATTTCAAACCTTATATTAAACAAAATCCTGATTATCTAAATTATAGTTAATAGCCTTGAAAAAAGAATGGAAACCAATGCATTCATATCATTCGACGTCTAGTTTAAGTTCTAAAGAAGGAAGCAGTTCCAGCGTTTCAGGATCTTACGCAAAAATCGAACAGGATCCGAATGAATTGCGTAAAATCAAAAAAGTCCAAAGTTTCTTCCGGGGTTGGTTATGCAGGAGGCGTTGGAAACAAATTGTAGAGCAATATATTAAAAGTCCCCACGCCGAGAGCATGAGGAAGAGGAACAGTTTGGTTTTCAGAATGGTGGAAGCTGAAGAGGAATATATGGAACAGATGGAAGTGCTAGTTTCGTGCTTTCTGCGACCATTCAAGATGGCCGCGTCTTCGAAAAAACCACCCTGTTCACATGAAGATGTTAACTCTATTTTTTTAAATAGCGAGACAGTCTTATTCCTTCATCAAATCTTTTTGAAAGGGCTTACATCGAGACTTGAAAGTTGGCCTACTTTAGTTTTAGGTTGATGCAATCTTTAACGAGGGTGGATCACTTTGCTCCACCCCTGATCCACTCACAATAAAAAATTTAAGTTTTGGAAACAGTTGGTAATCGCTGGGGGCCAAATCTGACAAATATAGCCAATGTTCAACCAATTCGAAGCCTTCCTGAGTTATTGCAACTGTTGCAATTGCGGACCTGTGACAAGAGAAAATCTTTAAGCAACTTCCCCTGGCGTTTTTCTTTTATCGCATCACTTAGTTTGAGAATTAAATTTGCATAATAAGCACCTGTAATTGTGGCTTCCTTCTGCAGGAAACCTAGTAAAATTACGCCTTCAGCATCCCAGAACACGGAGAGCATGACCTTCCCTGCTGAAGGTTGCATCTTGAATTTCTCAGCGGTGGTGAACCTCGATTTGTCCACTCCTTACTCTGTTTTTTGGTCTCTACATCATAATGATGAATGCAGGACTCATCCATTGTCACAAATCTTGCGAGGAAATATTCTTTGTCGTGTCTATACCGCGTTAAAAAACGACTGCAAATGTCTTTTCGATTTTCCCCGTGCATCTGTTAATATTCGTGGTACTCTTCTTGCAAATCATTTCTTCATGTTTAATTCGGCAGTAATTATATTATATACCACACGGTATGAGAGACCAGTATCTTCAACTAGTTGCCTAATAGCCACACGTCGATCTCACAGCACGAGATCATGGATATTTTTAACATTGTCTTAGATAGTGACGGTTATTGACGCTCCACCTGTTCGTCTGTCATTTAATCTCACGACACCACATTTTAACTATGACATATGATACTGCAGATTTCCGTAATGTATCCACGAAATGTTAATGAATTTGAGTTGGGGGTCATCTTTTTTAAACGCAAATATTTAATAACCGCTCGTTGCTCGACACGATCCATTTTGATACTGATATGTGACTCTCTCGACCTCGGGCGTCTACTGTAAGCATATTTTAATAGGTTCATACTTGGAAGCTTGTAACGTTAGTCTATACATAGCAGGTTTCAATACCACGTGAAGATAAATAATTGTTTTGATATATAAATGGGTCAGGGGCGAACCAAAGTGATCAGCCCTCGTATAAATGTTGACACTTTAAATTCAATAAAATCCTTGCAGGTGATCTATTTTCAATGTTGTTACCAATGTTAAGCATTTATCAAGAATACGTAAGGAATCATCATTATTCTTTACAAGTGTTGACAGAATGTAAACAAGCTCCTGCATTTGCCACGTTATTAAAGAAACTGGAAAATAAGCCAGCTTGTCGTGGCAGATCTCTCGAAACGTTTTTAACATATCCTATGCATCAAGTTAGTCCAATCGCTTCGCCGATATCTCACCAATTTATATATGAACTTTTTAGGTTCCTCGTTATATTATAACATTGCATGAACTTCTAGCACACACTCCACATGATCACGTGGAAAGAAAAAGTTTACAAAATGCGAGACAACAATTGGAAGATTTATCAAGGCAGATGCACGACGAAGTAATTAATGGCTTCATTTAAATATTTTTACCAGTAAATCCACAATTAAAATTATTACAGGTTTCAGAAACTGAAAATTTAAGAAAGAATTTAGCCGTCGAGAGAATGATTGTTGAAGGCTGCGACATATTATTGGACGTTAACCAAGTATTCGTCAGACAAGGTTGGCTTTTAAAATATATTTCGACATCTGCGAAATACATTTTATTTTCCAGGAAGCTTGATTCAATTACCAGCAGAAAAATCCAAATCTTCGAAGAGTAAATTGAATTTTAAAAGCGAGAAAGAATCTTTACGTCAGTGCTATCTATTTTCTAATCATTTGATTATAGCCACAAGGTACGCTTAATTTATAAAATTCGTTTCTTTCTTAAAAAGTTGATAATTCCATTCAGTGATTACCGGGTAAGAAAAAGTTTTCGCTCTACGTAGGACGCCAAAATGTGTGATTAAAGACAGATTTGCTAGTGTAATAATCCTAAAAACGATTTATAGCGATT
>JAVIWB010001443.1:0-22987 GCA_031893035.1 Dermolepida albohirtum | reverse complement strand
TTCACAATCGACGGTTTTATTATTCGAAATATAAAATGCTTGAGTCCTTGTAGCATTTTTTAGGAATGGCTTTTCCCATAATCCTTTGAAGTAAATAGCATTTAATAGAACTAGTCGCGTCATACTATCAAAATTATCCGGTGACACTAATTTGTCTATTTTATTATGTGTTTTATTTCTGACCAACGCATTAATAGTATCCGCAGCTTCTTTATTTTTGGAAAACTCTATATTTTGAATTTCCGAAGAAAACGCTTCTGTGGCAATTTTTTTAAAGTAACTTTTGAGCTTGAATTTGTTTTCGACGAATATATTATTAGAATGTTCGATGGTAACGTCACCGTTGATATTAAGTAATGATATAATGTGTGCATACTCAGTTGAAAGAGTGGTAGGGGGCGGTAGTTTCAGGATTGCACTCAATTCTCTCGCCGTTACATCATTGGCACCGAAGTAAAGTAACGATAAACTTTCATGAACGCTTAGAGGTGCCCAAACTAAATTGTCATCATTTTTGGGCAACAGTTCGCCAAGTGTTTTCGCAAACAAAATTGTATCTTGAAGTACATTGGCTCTGATACTTGATAGACAGGTTAAAAATATGAAAACATCTGAAACAAATACATAAGCAGTGATGGGCAAAGGTGTGGAACTAAGCAAATATTTGTCAAGTTAATGCAGATACTGAAATAAAATTTTCGATTAGTGATGAGGTGCGTTATTTAGTGTGACTTCTAAGTATATAGGTATTCCAAAACATAGTGATACTGAACTTTTTTTAACGGGAGACTTATATATTTTTACATTTTTAGGTTTCGCTCGACAACACGATTTCGTCAAACTATTACAAAGGGTACTAGGAAAGTTTTGCAATATGACGCAACAATGAATCGTAGGAAGCCGCTTGTTGCTGCATGTTGAGACATGTTCATACGTGCACAGTAGCCGCCGCGCCATGTCTATGGGCTCAGTTAGTCATTAGTAATGAGAGTGTAAAGTGCTTGCGATGGCATCGTGGTCACGAAATGAGATAAGGGCAGTTTTGCGTTATAATTTCGTGCGTGGTTTAAACATAGACCAGTGCTTCGCAGAAATGATTCTTGCACTGGGTGATGTTTGCCCACATCGCACAACGATATTCAGGTGATAGAGAGAATTCTAAAGGGGGAATTTAGCTGTGGAGGATGCTGAGAGGCCGGGAAGGCCATGAACGTCAGTTACGGAGGCGAGTGACCAACCAAGAGATAGAGGGTGGTTTCAGGCCTAAATGCACCAGCAGTTCGTTCGATTCTGCATGATCATTCGCATGTGAAGAAATTTTATTCTCTCTGGGTGCCACATCGACTGACTGAAAATTAGATGACACGACCTGTGACTTGGTGCCGAGAGATGCTAAAAAAGTTTAATAAGGGACAATCTCGGTATATGAAGATCGTGACAGGTGACAAGCCTGCCTAAAGTCATTGGATCTATGAAGAACTTGCGGCCAAAGTCAAGAATGGACACCTGGTTCCTCCATCAAGATAATGCTTCAGCTCACCGCGTCAAAGCCTGCACCGAATATTTGACCACGACAAAATTGAAACTCCTCGAGCACCCTCCCTACAGTCCAGATCTTGCTCTCTGCGGGCTTGGGACAACGAGTGTGCTTTACTCCCTAATGAAACTGGGCAGAACTGGTTTAAAGATTGGTTTTGGAGGGTGAAGAGGTGCATTGAGTGTAGAGAAAATTACTTTGAAAAAATTGAATAAACAAAGCCGTATTGCAAAACTTTCCTAGTACCCTTTGTATAACACACGCGGTCTAAAGTATTAAACTTGAGATCTACATGCAAATGAAAATAGTAATTTTTCAAATGTTTATGTCTGGGTCTTTCCAAAGTTATAAGTACCGCTTGATATTTTGGAATGATTGTTTAAATCGAAACGAAATGTTAAATATAAAAACTTGTTTTATTATTTTATTTCTTGTGGAAACATTTTTTGTCACACAAAAATGTAATGTGTTTATATTTGAATTTTATCACAAGCTCTAGATATTTGTGGCATTTACTATAATAAAAGTGTCATTAAATGATTGTTACGTGTCAATATACCAGTTGAATATAAAGCAAGAGAAAGAATAGAGATATTAATGATGATTGGAGTTGGCGATAGGACAAGGACTCATGAAGAAGGTCATTACATTTTCAATATTATCATTACTTTTGTTGTTTTAAAACCATTTTGATAATATCATGGGCGAGAGGTGGGTATATATATATATATATATACCCATATATATATATATATATATATATATATATATATATACAGATACGGTACTGTGCAAAAGAAAGAAGCACCTTCTTGTATTTTACAGTATTATAAAAGGACACATAATAATCTTACACAAGTTGAAATTTTTTTTATATATGAAAACTATATATATATATAATTTAATATATATTTTGTATGACCACCTTTATTTTCAATTTTTTCTTCTTGGTAGGCTTTTTATTAATGAATTAATAAAAATTTCACTGTTCCTGTAGTATGTTCGTTCGTTTTTAAGGAATTTTTTCTAAATAATCCCACACATGCTCAATAATTTTTAAGTCAGGACTTCGAGGTTTCCATATCATAGTCTGCAATTTGCTTCCTGTTGTGTTAAAATTTTTCACAAGTATGCGTGGGATCATTATCTTGCTGTAGAAACTGTATAAACGTAATAACGATTCACCAAGGCGTCGTCTAACATACTGACGTCTGTTCGTTCCGAATAATTAATATTTAGATTCGTCAGTCCATAGTACTTGCCGTCACTCATGATATCCGCAAGTTTGAAATTTTATTGCAGTATCGCCTTACTGTTGAAGCATGTGCCGAAGTACCAATGTTCGCGCAAGAACTTTATTATTAACTTTCGTACGATTTCTTAAGGAACTAACTTTTAAAAACTGCACATCAGCTTTACTGAGCTTTTTTGGACGTCCACTTTTTGGTCTATC
This sequence comes from Dermolepida albohirtum, assembly GCA_031893035.1. Classification (NCBI taxonomy): domain Eukaryota; kingdom Metazoa; phylum Arthropoda; class Insecta; order Coleoptera; family Scarabaeidae; genus Dermolepida; species Dermolepida albohirtum. The sequence continues at coordinate 19,997 of JAVIWB010001443.1, read as the reverse complement.
ACTGCCGGTTTCAGTCATCCTACGCGGAAGTATGATGTTATAAACTTGGAAATTTCTAGTGAATATATTTCTACCAATAAGTGAATCGTTCTAGGAAAGATATATTAAGTGTTCTAAATTAAATTAACTCAATAATTAGTAAAAACGTTTTAGTAAATAAGTTTTGGAAAATATTGTTTGGTGCTACTTTCTTTTGGACAATACTGTATATATATATATATATATATATATATATATATATATATATATATCAAACAATTACAAACTTCTACATTTCAGAAACTATATTCATTAATTATTACTTCAAGAAGTGTGTATTTTTGCCTACTAAGTTTTTAGTTGAAATGATGAGTGTTCCAGGAAGAAATTAAATACAAACAGAAACATACTATTGTTATATGAAACATACATACACAGTAGAGAGAACAAATAGTTATACATCATGCAGGTGGAGAGACGGGATTCTTTCTAAAGGCATTATCAATTTTTCAAGCTGATAATAATAACAGAAATGACGAGATGAATTCTGGAAATTATGAGAAGTGGTTTCTGGAAGAACTAATTCCAAATTTACCACCAAATTTCACAGTATTCAAGTAGATCGCGTGCCTTATTTGAATAGTAGAAGATGTGATATGTTGGATTGGTTAATGAACATCGAACTCATTGAATTAATATGGGCTTCTGTCGTGCATATCGTTGAACGGAGAAGTGCTATGTTTACATTGATCGATATAGAAATTTCAGCAAAAGAGGAAACTGCGAAAATTACAAACAAAATTGAGAAAGGCGTTTCCACAATGTTATTAGAACAGGATAAGGATACTTAAAAGATGAGTTTCTTGTGGATACAAAAACCAAAGAATTAATTATACAAGTAGGTAATGAAAAGGAAAGATATGCTTATGATAGTGAATATGAATGCTCTGATGAGAGTAACTGAAAAAAGCTAAAAATTACAGAAACTTTGGTTAAGTATTGACTGTAATGTTAGTATTTATGTCAAAAATTCTCTTCATATTTATAGCCATATGGCCTTTTTAGAACTTGTTTCTTTCATTTTTCCTTAAAATATTTACAAAATTAAAATGTTTATTTCGTTTTCCATAACTACTTTCCCATTATCACACAGACAATTAGGTACTTTCATTATTTACATCTAAATTAAAATACTTATTCTTGCGTATACATATACGATTTAATATTGCTTGTGTTAAATTTGTGTGATAATATTAAAATGTAATTTGCCAAATAGTTATTCCGATTCACATATATGAAGGTACAAATTTGGAAGCGTACTGAATATAAAACTTGTAACTGCCATCCTTCAGTTCCGGCGAATAACTTTGTCCCAACTGTATTTGTAGAATAAATTTCAATTTAAAATAAAATGAGTAAGGTATATGTTGGGTTAATACACTGGTGCCTAGTATTTTTGATTTGCAGGGGATTTGTTTTGAAGAAAAAATTGTTATTGCAATGTTTAATTATTATTTAATTGAAGAATTTTTGAATTTATGAATTTGCGCAAAGATTTATTTCATTTATTGACAAAAGATAATTGGATGTCAAGTAAAAGAATAAAACGAATATTTCCGATATATCCTTTTGTTCGACTTTAAGAGAGGAGTTGCATCTGAAGCTGGTAGAACCACTTGTTCCGTTTACGGAGGCGCCGCAATTGTGGAGATGTGCAGGACGATTATGTTTTTTTAGAAACGATGTGATTTTCAAAGTTGGTGTTCTTCTTCACTTCCAAACCACAGAATTTCTTCAGGTGTGGAATGGAAAAAAACTGCTACCGCGTTCGGAAGCACTCATGAATAATGGAGGAGACTATATTCTTGATTAGTTTACGTACTTTGTTTGTGAATAAATTAATAAAGTTTAAGATCAATAAGAACGCTAAGAAGTTATGCATCAAGTCGCCAATTAACTATTCATAATTTTAATAGATTTCCACATTTAATTAATTAATTTTTAGGTCGCAGTTTATGAATGTAGGATTTTTCGAGATTATAGAAGGACTGGAATTTACGAACTTAGCAAATTGTGTACCTATACGGGTAATGTCTGTATAATTATTTACAAATTAAAATTATTCTAATACAGTTGCAATACCGACTATTTTCCCACTTTACAATAGCTTGAAACTTTCTTGTATAATTAAATATCGCCTGTTTTATTAGAAGTCACACAGCGAAGGCCTTGTTACAGGCTTCCAACTGATATACAATTGTATTTAATTACCTTTCCAAATAATTAAATAGGATTTATTTATGTTGTTGTTAAATATTTGAAATTAAAGAATTAAAAAGAAACTTACTCAACATTCTGAATGGGGGTTGTCTCCTGGAGAGAAGATGCATGACTGAAATTATTTCATTGTATGTGAAGTACTTATTTATTTTTAAAAAGTAGAAAAATAATTACTTTTGCGATACGTTTTTATTATAAATGCGTTTCATTGTTTGGAAATATTATTAATAATTTGATAGTCACACATGGTTTAAATTTAATTTCACTATTCTTTAGTTCTCGTGTTTTAATTTACTTTAAATGTATTTAATTAAAGCTGACAATAATGGGTTTCTGTTTTGCATCAAATATGACGTCAATGGTAAAAATAAGGCAATCATTGCAACAGAGATGGATTACGTTGCTCGTGATATTCTTTAATACTATTAGGTTGTAGAATATTGGGTTATTTAAACAATAAACGATATTACCTAATTACGGGTACGCGTAACACAACGAATATTAATCATTATTTGGATACAGATACAGATTGATGTTAAAACTCTAAAAATTACTAAATTTAGACAATCATTGTCTACCCCTTATTAACATATTATAAACATTATTATTATACTATTTATAACGAATAGCTTTTACAGTTTTTTTAGTTTTTCTTTATAATGAAATGTCTTTTCAATTTTCTTATACAGTATTCCTTGCTAAATGTTGCTTCCTATTCGACTTTATACCATAAAATGACACTTTTAATATTTACTTCCAGTCTATATGGAATACTTTATATGCTTTTATGGCGTAGATGCCTTTGTTTTCTACCATTGAAACAATTTCTTTATAAGTTTTCGTATAAAATTGGATACACTCTTTCTCATATATAAATTACTAGTTTGAAATTCGAAATTTTTCAAAATCTTGTTAATTACATACACTATCGCTCATAAGTATTTCACTACTGTTTCCATAGAAAAGTTGTAATTATAAAATGTATTTCTGTAGTAAGAAATAGTTTCATAGTAAACATTAAAATCTACAAAAGCTTATTCAAAAATACTTTAGGGATTAGATCTCTCAATTCTTGCAAATTTTTAATTGTTATGATTTTATTTTAATGTAGGGTGTTATTGTAAACTATTAAGTATTTATACTTGGGTATTTTGGCAAAATTGCAGTTAGTTTTTGTGAGGTGCTCATAGTGATAACATCATGTGTTTCTATAGAAACTGGAATGAAACAAGTGACCAAATACTTATGAGCGATAGAGTATGTTATAAACGGGGAATCACGGGGGAAAATAGTTCAAAGTCACAGAAAAGAAGAAATACATGAAAAAAATTCAAATTTTATTATTCATGTTTGTTGCAGTCACATTACTTAAATATTATGAAATATTATTAATAAAAAAGTAAATAAAAATAGAGTACATACCTCCTTCCTGTAGTTCCATTGCACAACAATCATCAAAACACGAACAATTCTGAGAAATGCAGAGGGTAATTAGAGTTGTTAATAAGTCACAAAGATAAGACGATTGCGTTCTACTGATATGTGGTCACTTCAATTGCCAAAAATGCAAATGATTGACGCATTTTATGGAGAAAATTTTCATAGTTGCATTAAGTAGGGATAGCAGTGATATTAACATTAATATACAGGAATTATGACCTATGGGGAGCCCACAGTACTATGGAGAAATGCCCGGTTTATATACCCAGAATGTAATAGTGGGTATATTTTCCAATCAGGGAGGACATTTAAAATTAGAATAGAAGAATACCTATGCGGCCTAAAATACCAAAGAAATGAACTTCAACGGGCATTTAATAGAAACGAACTATAATATGCGTAAATATTTTAAACCGGACAAGCCTTAATCACTAAGGTTGATATACAACTCCTTTCCACATTAACTTTTGTAATTCTGTATACGCATTTCGACAACCAAGTTGTCATCGTCAGCAGACAATTGCAAAGTGTCGCACCTGGTAAACCACGGCGAAAAATACCTGTACGAAAACAAACTCTATACCGCTGAGAACCAAGATGTACACTGTACACAAGCCTTCACATATGTAACAACAGTCGGAAACTATTGTAAACATCTCGGAATGCATGGAGACTAATACGAGTAATAAATTCAATTCTATTACCCTCCTTAATGATCAATTAGAATTAATTCTTAGTACTAAGGTTGCAGAAACGAGTGCTTTCGCAGGAGCGTACGGCTCAGTTACTATCAATCTTAAAAATCATAAATGCCAATGTAATAAATGTTGTTGATGCAGGCTGACGAAAAATTCGCTGCAGTATTTTGTCATTAGTATGCCTTCCAGTGCTGACTCAGTTGTACTCCTACGGCGAGGTGAAAATATGTTTGTGTATTTGGAAAAGGAGCATTCTGCGTCTAATGATGTGATGTTATATACACACACAAAATTTATCGCTTGTTAATCTTCCTATACTATGTTAGATTTCCTAACGAGGCTTTGAGGTATGTATATGCTATATTTAGCACTTTATGTAATGACAGTTTGGTGTTCTATAACTTGGAAATAGTATCTAAAAGTATCTAATTCTCGGAAATTTGCTCTATTTGAGTATGGATTTCGATACTTGAAAGCAGCCGCTCGCTTACTGAAATCGCTCGAGCATCTTGCGGATTTAAATTTAAAATACAAGATTTAATAATGTGTAAAAATTTTTCATAATATAAAATATCTTTAAGCCATGTTTGCTATCTCGTCAATACCGGCTGTGGAGGCTGAGGCATGTCCGGACAAGCCTGTTTAAACTCACGAATGCGGTTTGGAGATTTAATAAAAACTTTCTTGGTAGAAACAACAAATTGGTCTACTTTTGAATAACTGTTAAAAAAATAAATTCAGCTACAAGATGACATGCATGGAGCAAACAGTTTACATGAAATAATCGAAGATAAGGTAGTTTTAGTAACTTTCCAGCTTTAACTATATTCGCACACCTATCTATAATCAACATTACAAGTTGGATTGCCGACATATTGAACTTCCCGAAGTTATGTTTTACAAAAGGGTACTAGGAAAGTTTTGCAATACACCTTTGTTTATTTAATTTTTTCAAAGTAATTTCCTCTACACTCAATACACTTCTCCATCCTCCGAAACCAATCTTTAAACCAGTTTTGCCGAATTTCACTAGGGAGTAAAGCACACTCGTTGTCCCAAGCCCACAGAAGGTCCTCATCACTGGAAAACCGCGTCTCTTTTAGCTTCATTTTCGCATGCGGGAACAGTGCAAAGTTGCAGGGAGCAAGATCTGGACTGTAGGGAGAGTGCTCGAGAAGTTTCAATCCTGTGGTGGTCAAATATTCGGTGCAGGTTTTGGCGCGTTGAGCTATAGCATTATCGTGATGGAGGAACCAGGTGTCCATTCTTGACTTTGGCCGCTGGTCCTTCATAGATCCAAAAACTTTCGGCAGGCACTGTTCAGTATACCAAGAGTCTTGCTCGAGAGGTTGAAGCGAGTGGATGTGCTATTGCAGCGATCGCTTTCGCAGTAATTACGACCTTATAGTTTAGTGTGCGAAATATTGCGAGTAATTGGCGAACTCGTGTTGGTCGAATCACTTTTAGTGATTTTACTAGCGAAAACGTGCGTTTTAATTAAAATAAGCTTGTTAATTTTGTGTTAAATAAAGTGAAAGTTTGGCGTGCGTTTTATTCTGCTTAAATTGTGATTAAAAAATAGAGTTAATATCTTGTTAATTTTGTGTTAAATAAAGTGAAAGTTTGGCGTTTAATTAGAAGATTAGAAAAGTGACGTGTACGGCAACGGCATAGCAACGACAGTTGTGTCGTCCGCCCGGTAACAGCATAGCGACTGCAATTAAGAGAGAGGCAACAAGGTAAAAAGTTAAAGGTATTTTAATTTCGACGATGTCATGGAATTTCAGATTGATTTAATTAATTAGTCGATTGGCTAATAATAATTTTATTTTTTCTAATCTGACGAAATTTACGTTTTGCTTGTTCGGCTGCGTTATTTAGATTTAATTTGGTAATGCTGTTAGAGTAATACTGTTTCCGTTTTACTTTAATTGTTTTATTCTTTTTAATAGGGAAATCGTATAGTTAATTTCTCGAATAAATATGGCTGACGCCGGTGCGTCGAAAGCGTCGACCAATCGGAGGGGAACAGTAGATTCGCGAAGGGAGAGTCTTCAGAGCATCGTCGTCGACGACCATAAAGTGTCCGTGGAGGACAGGCTGATTAAACGGGCGCGTCATTTAACGGTATGTATTTGTGAAATGGTGCCGACTAAGGCGGTCGAGGATCAGAAAAAAGTGCGCGACATGGTAGCAGAAATGCTACTGCTACTGCTAATGGGGAGCAGCATGGGATCTTGAAGGAGATCCGCGATAGCGCCGCGAAAGCCGCGGAAAAAAGGGAGCGGGAGAACACCATAGTGATGTGTGCAGCCGGGAAACCGGAGTGCATGTCATACACTGATAAATTAAGAGCTGAATCGGTGACGGTGAAAATTCAGCCGGTAAACAAGACACAGACTGTAGAACAGACGAAGAAGGATCTGGTACAGAAGGTGGACGTCGTCAGTAACAAAATAGGGGTGCGCGGCGTACGTAAGGGAAAAGAGGACGCGATTTTCGTGGAATGCAGCACGAAAAAGGACGCGGAAAAGCTGAAAATTTCGGTCGCGGAAAAAATGACGTCGTCGAAAGCCAAAGAGCTGAAGAAAAATGACCCCGCGATTTGTATCTTAGGAATCGACGTGAGCTTAAAAGACGCCGAGGTATTGGACCGTTTGCGCCAGCAAAACGAGGCGATAGAAGCAAACTACGGTAGCGCGGGAGAATTATCCAGTGACGTAAAGTTGGTGAGATTCTTTTCAAATAAGAGGAGTACGGAGCGCGGTGTTAGGAACGCGGTTTGTGTTGTGAGCGGCAACCCCCCCCCCCCCCGAGGATGGGAACCCAGGTGCGTTTAGAAAAAACTTTCCGCGAATTTATTTCGCGACTTAATTTAAATGAGAGCCCACATTTGTGGGACATAACGGGTCTAGTTTCATTGATTTCACCACGGCAAACGATAGCGCGTACAGGATCGTGAGTGACTGGCAGCTTTCTAACAAGGAAATGTTGACAGATCACAAATTGATTAGTTTTTTAATAAATAATGAAAGGGTTAGGCGCGAGCAAGTAGTTAAAATGGGTTTCTGCGCTAAAAAAGCTGATTGGGATGTTTTCAAAGACGCGTTAAATAGGGAAACGTTATACCAGATTTAGAAACAGCGCGAACCGCGAAAAGGTAGAGGCGATCGCGAGTAAAGTTAACGAAGCGATAATTAGTGCGAGCGCGGAGTCCATGCCGCGACAACGCGAATTTAGGAGTTCGGTGTCTTGGTGGACGCCGCAGCTTACGACTGCAAGGAAGGAAGTTAATCATCTGCGGCGCCGATTCCAGAGGTGTAGGGACGCGAACGAACGTCGCGATCGCGAAATCGTATATAGGACGAAGTGCGCGGATTATAAAGAATTAATTAGGACAACCCGGATCGGGAAATGGCGGGAGTTTTGCACAAAATCGGGAGGAAAGGACGCCTTTGGACTCGCGTATCGCGTAGTTAGGATGAAAAAAGCGAGCGCAGGCGCAAGCATGACGTTAAAACGAGAGGACGGGAGTTTTACTCAAAACGCGAAGGAGACCGCGGCATTTCTTCTGGAAACTTTCTTTCCGGAAGACGACGTAAACATGGACGAGGAAATCCACACGGAAATTAGGAATTTAGCCACAGCGGACGTGGAGACTCGAGACGATGTGCCCTTCGCGAGGCGCGAAATATGCGCGGCGTTCAATTCAATGAGCGCAAAAAAGGCGCCTGGGGTGGACGGGATCACGGCGGACATCGCGAGGAAGGCGTATGAGGCGAACCCGGAGGTTTTTCAAATTCTGTTCAACAAATGTCTCGAGCTAGGAGTTTTTCCGGAGTGCTGAAAGAAACAATTAGTAAAGGTTATACCGAAGACAGGCAAGTCGGACATGAGTGATGTTAAAAATCTCCGACCGATAAGCCTGTTAGCAGTTGTAGGAAAGGCGTTGGACAGCCTCTTGATAAATCGAATTGAATACCACATTTACGCGAACGGACTGATGAACGAAAATCAGTTCGAGTTTAAAAAGGGCACGTCGACGGTCGATGCGATAGAAACGTTAGTTAACTTCGTGCGGAACGCGAAAACGGATGGACATTATAGCGCGGCTATAATGTTGGATATTAGCGGTGCTTTCGACCACGCGTGGTGGCCACAAATCGCGAGTCAATTGAAAACGAAGAACGGTCCGCGAAATTTAATGCGGATGGCGGCGGCGTATTTTTCGAATAGAGAAGCTTTTATAGAAGAACCGGGATTAAAAGCAACAAGGGAGGTTACGCGAGGATGTCCTCAAGGATCGCGATTCGGCCCGGGATACTGGAACATTCTTTATGATAGTATATTCGGGCTAGCTTTACCAGAGGGATGTCAGATTATAGCTTTCGCTGACGACACGACTTTGCTAGTTAGGGCACGATAGTACTTAAAACTTATAAGCAACGCAAACGAGGCACTAGAGCGAATTTTAGAATGGAGCGAGATCAATAAACTATCGTTTAACGCGACCAAATCGGCGGGTTTATTTTTCGGGAAACCGGGTCAACAGCGGCCAATGTTTAAATTGGGGGGCGCGACAATTTATTGTAAAGAAAACGTTAAATATCTAGGTGTAATAGTAGATGAAAAATTAAATTTCAAGGAGCACGTCCAGTACGCAACAATTAGTGCGAGAGAAATGACCAACAAGATAGGCGCGGCCGTAAAAATGACCTGGAGCCTCAGAGGAAGCGCGGCAGGGACAATTTATAAGGGCGCGATAGAACAAAGAAAGGGCAGACGAAATCGCTAAAGAGGCAGCTGCAACGCAGAATGCGGACATTTCATACAGGCTCGCATCTGAAGAGACGGTAAAGAACGCGATAGCGCATAAGTGCGAAAACGAATGGCAACGAAGATGGGAGGACGCAGAGAACGGACGCTGGACCAAGAGATTTATAGGCAGCGCTGAGAAGTTTAAAGTAATGAAGGTCGCCTTGTCGTACCAAGCAGTGCAGCTGATAACCGGGCACGGGAATTTAAAAGCGTACCTGCACAAGATCGGAAAGAGAGACGACCCAAATTGTCATTGTGGTGGGATTGATACGGCGAAACACGTCCTCTTCGAGTGGCCAGACACCGAAGACTGGCGCGAAGTCACAGCGGGGGCCGCTATTGTGGCCGGTAATAGGTGGCCGCTTCGTACCGAAGATATAAAAGACGAGGAGTACGAAGGATGGTGGCGATTTTTCAGCATTGCGGCTGAAAAACTTCAGCGGCTTAAGCATGACCACCATTAGAAGAAAATAAAATGATAGTGAGTTCGCGAACGCGGAGTGGGCAAACGAACTTATCTTGTAAGGCGTCACGGGTGGTTCTCCGGAAGTAAGGATCGAAATGTTCGTACGTGAATACACATCACGAGCGCGCCAGCACATAATACACACAGAGGCGCGCCCGCACTTATACTAAAACACGGGCATGCAAACAATACACACCTACACGCTTGCCCGCACGGATACAAAGCCACAAGTGCTGGAAGGATTAGAACGACGACCACGGAGGAAGTTACATAGATGTTGCAAAGAGGATTCGGCATTCTAACTAAAAGCGCGATGGCGACGAGATCCCACAGCACGAGCACGCCAGCACACACTATACACAGAAAGGCGTGCTTGAAATCACACCAACACTCATGGGCACGCAAGTCATGAGAACGACCACGATGACCAACCATGGCCAAAGTGGGATAAGTTAAGTATAATTCTTTTTTATTTTATTTTTTTTTGGGCGAGCACGAATGCATGATAGAGATGCCCGCACACACATCAACAATACGGATACACACTGCACAAACACGAGTACGAGCGACACACTAACACGCTCAAACACTTGCGCGACGTATACAAGGTGAGCATTTGTAGATCTACGGAACGAATGTCCGAATGAACGTATTGAGTGAAGAAGCTACCGGGTTCTCTGTTGTTACAGGGGCCCAAAATCGCAAAAGGAGGAGAGGCGGCGGAGAGATTCCACCCGGAAGAGGAAGGCCAAGACTGTAGAGCGGAGATAAGACGACGGTGAAGAACGATTCATCGGCCTCTAGACCTGAAGGGATGTGTATGACAGAATATTGGACATTTTAGTGAATGAGATTTATAAGTAGCGGACTACTTCCGCAGGGTAGGAGCGGGATTGTGAATAATATTTAAGCAGGACGCGGGCTAGGCCCCACTTAGAGCTCTAGAAAAGACTAGTACAGATTTAGATAGTTAGATTTGTAGTAAATAAAGATTAAGGTTAGGTTACATCCGGTGCAGTGCCACAAGCGGAGCACCGGGTTCTAGGAAAATTATTGTTAATTATTTAAATTTCTTTTTCTAAATAAAGACTGTTCAGTATACCACTTAGCTGTGTCTGTCTTCTGTGTATCCAAAACGATGCGTTTTACAATTCCACTCGATTTGAAAAATACAGCTATCATTTTTTTCTTTACAGATCGGAATTTTCTGACAACTACATGTGTGTCCTCATCATCAAAGACCCAAACTTTGTTTTGAGCTTTGGTCGGCACATCGCAATAGTACAGCCAAGTCTCGTCACCTGTCACGATGTTGTTCACATACCGAGATTGTCCATTATTAAACTTTTTAGCATCTCCCGGCACCAAGCCACACGTCATGTCATCTGCTCTTCAGTCAATCGATGCGACACCCAGAGAGAACAAGGTTTCTTCACGTGCAAATGATCATGCAGAATCGAATGAATTGCAGGTGCATTTCGCCCCCAAGTACCCTCTATCTGTTAGTAGGTCACTCGCCTGTCCTCGCCAAGCATGTTCCTCATAGTAGTAACGTTTTCCTCTGTAACTGACATTCGTGGCCTTCCCGGCATCTCAGCATCCTCCACAGTTGAATTTCGCGTTTGCAATTCTCTATACCACCTGAATATCGTTGTGCGGTGTGGACAAACATCACCTAATGCAATACTCATTTCTTCGAAGCACTGGTCTATGTTTAAACCACGCACGAAATTATAACGCAAAACTCCCTTATCTTATTTCGTGACGATGATGCCATCGCAAGCACTTTACGCTCTCATTGCTAATGAATAACTGAGCCCATCGCGCGGCAGCTGCTATGCACGTATGAATATGTCTCAACATGCAGCAATAAGCAGCTTCCTACGATTGATTGTTGCGCCATATTGCAGGACTTTCCTAGTACTCTTTGTATAGTTTCTACCATTTTTTCCGCGTTTGTCTTCTGTAATATTTCGCTACGTAAAAGGAGAGCCGAGAAAATTTCACCGCTTTTTAAAGTGCGCACTAACACATTTAAAATACTATTCTTTCTTGCATCCGTTGTTTCATCTACCGTTAGTCTTTTATTTGATCCGTAATCGTGTTTTCCACCCGAGGGAAATTACACTGTAATTGACCTCTTGTTGGCAGTCTCCATTCCGGAACGCATTTCCCGCAAAAGTTTCGAAATTCTTCATTGTCTACCATATTTTGTGGAATGTTGCACAGACTTAACATAAAAATAAAGTCATATAGAAATTTATAATATGGCACATCACGTTGCTCATTTAATCGGCGCTGTTTGCTATTTACGTGTCTTTTACGCACAAAAATACTGTACGGTAAAATGTTGGTATTATAAATAATATATTTAGTAATAATGCCAGTGTATTCTAATGTCGAAAATCGGTTAAGAAATCCATTAATACAATACTTGCCGAATATAACAAAAGACGCCATCGATTCGCCATCATCAATCTAATCTGGCATTCGTACACATACCATGCGCATATGAATTTCGACTTTGACCGTTTTCGAAATATATCATCGCCGCTAACGAGTGCGCACTCATTTCTGCAAGCTTACTTAGTACTTACTGTTCCTATTTTTACCTCCTACTCTAATTATACCTAATAATTTCATTATTCTTAATATTTTCCTATTATTTATAAATTTCGAAGAAAAGTTTATTATCGGTAAGTAATCTTGTATGTATACTTTACGTCTACCCCGGTTTTGTAATCGAGTTTAATTATTGCTTTTCGTTTTGCTTTATATAGGAGATTGTAACCTGTATTGCACCGGCACAATAATGCTCTAACGGACGAAACTAGTCGCAATATAGTGTGAAATTTATTCCTCAGTATTTTATTACTTAGTTTAATAGAATTTCACAGTAATCAACTATTTGAAACACTTTAATAAGACGATCTTAGAATTTTTAATCGCATTCTCTAATTTGATGTGGCTAATAGATCCAGATGCACTATTTTACATATTACGGCAGCATTTCGTCGTGTTTCATTCACAAAAATGTCCGTACATTAGTCATTAATCAGAATGAAGGTAAGAAAAAACAATGTGCACATGAGAGTTTATTAAAACCATTAAATTGTTTATTATCATATTAAAACAGAAAATACAGCACAACAAACGAAGTATTAAAATGTCATATCAGGCTTACTGAAGTTTAGAGATGAAATTAATTATTGGAAGAGACTCTTAAAAGAACGGCACAAATTATCCGGTTTGCTAGTGTGGGCTCTTGGTTCTTGTGTGAAATCATTTGTTGAACTGTACTTCTGTTTGCAAACACAAGTTATTTGTATTTATATAAAGTATAACAATAGTTAGTGTAAATCGGCCTTCCTTCTCATGAAATTGTGTTTACTTTACCACTGAACAATATAAAAGTTGTGTTGGAAGAAACATCTTTGGAAATTATGAAGAATAGGAATGGACGATTAACGATAAAATCAAGAGGCTTGCTTCTAGTCGTAACAGTAGTTTCTAAAATTAAAAAAAACAAACTTTATTTGTCTCTGAAATATTGGAAAATTTTCATATTTATTTGGATATAATTTGTCGCCATATAACTGGAGCAGTTAATAGCATAGCCCAACAGACATTTTGGTGTCGGTGATTTTTTAACAGTTTTTAGATAATTTTTGATGCAAAATTCAAAACAGACATTATATTTGATCTGTCAAATCTAGATTTTCAGATACGCTATATTGCCGTCTTTTGCAATAACAATCATACAATTTTTTTACTTATGTACACTTACTATTACTTGTTTCTGGGCTTTCGGGCTGGAACCGCGTCACTGGTATAACTACCCACAGCATACATCATCTCTCCCCCTTTCTAAAGCCCATCTACCCTATATACAAGGTGTTACTGACTGCATCAGTAGGGTACTTCTGAAAAACAACATCAAAACTATCTTCAAACCCCATTCCAAATTATCTGACCCTTTTTCCGTAAAAGCGGTCTGTCGGCAATCTTGTTTCTAAGCATGTACTAAATTGCTGCGTATTGCTGGTTCTGCACTTGACGAGCATAGGCTGGAAACCGTGCACCATATCCAATTTAATTCTACCAAAATCCGGTCCCGTACTAACCGTTACTATGGTCGCAAAATACACGAATCTATAGAAACTTCTAAGCACCCCAACAACCTTAACCGTGATTATGGCTACCCCCAACACAACGCCTGGCAATCTTGCATCTCCAAACAACCCAACAGCAACCGTAACGCTCCATTGACCCATGAGCTATTACCCATATATAAACCCGTTCACCATCAACATACACTAGTTTCAGTGCGACAGACAGTAGCAGTAGTTGAGCCCTGAAGATATCCCGTACGAGTGGGTACGAAACGTCGGCAGTTATACCATTGACGCGGTTTCAACCCGGAAGCCCAGAAGAAAATAGTATAGACCACGACAGCAGAAGTCTACGTACCAGACTTACTATTACTTTTCTTCACTATAATCACCTGGCCTTTCTGGAAACCGGTCTAAGTGTTTATGGAGAACTTTCATGCTTGTGTTGCGACGGCGAACATTCAAGTAGCAAAGCATATTTGCCGCTAATTCTATATGATTCTTTATGATTTCTAAGAAAATTTCGTATTACTTGAACAAATTAGATTCAATCTCCTTCATGGATACTGTAAATTGTGGATATTAATAAGCTGCCTCATATTTGAGGACCATTCGATATTCCGGCTTTCACTTTTTTCGTGTTAATCCCAGGAAATTTACCCGTTGAGTAACCAATACAAGGTTCATCATAGTTTAGAGATTTCGTAAATTCCTTCATAAGCTCCAACTTGATATGCAAGGCTAGAAATATGATTTATTTCTCTCTCGCAACCGAACGTTTGTAGATTACATTTTATTTTTATTGAATCATGATATTTTTGGAAAGCCAGTTTCTGTTAAATCATTGCAGAACTTCTGCTTTGGTGTCCTAAAACCAAAGAACAAGCATATGTTGTATATCCACTTTGCTCTCCAAGAAGGAAGTTTACCATTTTTAGATCGACATAAACCATACTCTGATGTTCTTCATACTTAATTTTTTTCCTCACTAATTATATCGTTTCATATTCCCTTTTCATGCTAATAGAATGACCAATAGCTATTGAACCATATTTGTTATCGTTATTCATAAGAACGTATTTCAAATTACGTTTCAAACTAACAATAAAAAGGCGGTGTGTATTCTGACGAACGCATTCTTTTTTAAGAGTCATCTTACTTCGTTACAGAATACCAGATTAGTTTTTAGAGAAAAAAAGAGGACAGTAGACCCTTTTAATTTAATCTGAAGACAAGTATTTCCAAAAAGTCGTTTAAGAGTTTCATTAGGTCTCTTATGGGATCGTTCAGTTCTTGTTGCTTTCTGAATGTATACATTGCAATCTATCAGAGTCGATGGTTGTGATTTCGGTGAGGGGGGGGCGAGCGAGTCGAAGAGCAAGGGCACACATCCGATGATGGAGTGGGTCTGTCGTCAGAATATAGGAAGGAGACCACTTTGCTGAATCTAGATCAGGATAGGTCATTTTGTTTAATTTTTCGATGGATGCCTTTGATATTTACGAGCTGAATTAGCTATCATCATGATGGTTTATTGGTTGAAACAATTGGTACTCTAAACCTTAAGCACTTCTTCTTTTCAACTGTCCACTATGGCAAATATCCAAAGCATGTTTTTCATTCTAAATGAGGAGCTCAAGATTTATCTTGCTTTCGCAAGTCGATGCCAGAATAGACCAGATAACTTCTTTTCACAAAGTTAGATCAAATTTCGTTTTGTTGGACTGCGTAATCAGATCGGACTGTTATTGTTTGCTCCAGAGAAAGACGTGAGTGACAAAATTTTTTGTTTTTTCTCCAGAAAAGTAATCGCATAAATATATATATATATATATATATATATATATATATATATATATATATAATTATATACATGTGAGTACCATTTCATATGCTTCTCTTTGTTGTTGGAGAATTTGTGAATAACTGTTCGTTCATTTCTTCTAATTTTCGGTCCTATACCATTTGTTTCATATCGTTTAGCATTTAACTTTACTCTTTCTTAAAGAAATTACTTGT
Organism: Dermolepida albohirtum; assembly: GCA_031893035.1. Lineage (NCBI taxonomy): Eukaryota > Metazoa > Arthropoda > Insecta > Coleoptera > Scarabaeidae > Dermolepida > Dermolepida albohirtum. The sequence continues at coordinate 4,185 of JAVIWB010001443.1, read as the reverse complement.
TGTATTTATGTCTTATTTGGGTGATGGAATGGAAAGACGGGGATGAGAAAATGAACGATTATTACATAGAACCCTAAAGTTGTAAGAAAGGATGAAAAATCAGTCAAAAAAACGGCAAATCAAAAATTACTAACAATGGCACATTAAAAAAATTATTTGGGCGTGAAATATCACAAGCCACAGAAAACGGAAGAATCCAAAAAGAATAATATGCGAAAACCAGACAGTAATAACAATGCAAGAGGTATCAGAGGTCATAAAAATGCTAAAATTAGGTTGAGGCGATTAGTGGTCATAACTACCTTGTGTTGTTACGTTCCGCATATATAATTTTTATATCATGTTTTTTAAATTAATTTATTTTTATTTAAAAATAATTCGATTTTGAATTATTAAAAAATAGTATTATAATTTTTCCATTAAATAACATTTAATATTAATTCCACATATTGATATCTAAATGCAATAGAGATTTAAATATTAATGCTTCTATTTTTTACACAGTATACACGTCTATTATTCTGCCTAGATATCTATCTGCTAGGTACTTATGTTGAAATTGATATCGCAATTTTAATTTACGCCAATATCTTTGGCGCGCCAATTTCTAGCGTGCCTATTCTCTTTTGCCATTGGTTGATTCAAACATGACCAGTATCCTACCCCTTCAGCTACGGGGTTGTTTCTTAAAAGCCTCGGCTGGTACGTGCACACGCATCACTTACGCGAGGTTGTACAGTTAAGTTTCTAACGCAGTATCGGCGAGGTTATTTTGCGACCGCAAAATATACCAAACGTCCTGGCCCAGGATATACACACACAAACCGCAAGTACTTTACGTATCGTCCGATACGTAAAGTACTTACGGTTTGGGCCAGGACAAAGGAGCTATTAACGGAAATGGAAAAATGTGGCCTAAATAGACTTGAAAGGAACCCTCGATTCTCTTCCAAGAAAATGGACCTGGAAAAGTTTCCAAGATAGAGAAATATCTGACCAATTGAACGTTTCTATCAAAGGCTTATATTAGAAAACAAAAAATGGAGTCGGAACATTAAACGAAAGAACTACAGAAGTTGACATGTAAAAAGAGGTACGTTAGAGTGGGATATTGAGGTAAATAACGATAAGAGTATCTTTTCATACAGTTGTCAAATGCAATTGATTTAAAAGGGAGTACTGAAATGTTAAAATTGGTTCTGCATGAGTGTGGAATGTGTGGAGTCACAAGATTACGAATACGAAATGGCGAAGTAAGAGAGAAACTCAAAGTTAGATCGACTGTAAAAGGAATAGAGGAAGACTCAAAAAGACATGGAAACGGGAAATTATTGGACAAAATAAGGACAAAGGCGTAAAAATGTTGTTAAGATTATCACAAGCAGGCTTAAGTTAAGTTAAATTTTGTTTAGTTTCGCGTGTGGCTTGACTTTTTTAAATTTTGCACTAGTACCTTCGTACCTAATTCTATTCTAAACACTGCGTTATTAGCGTTTCATATACTAAAGAAATTGAAAATACATACCAGTTGCCGCAGCGGCCTCCGTTCCCTCTTCGCTAACCTCTATGAAGGCCTTTTGAATAATCTTATCTACGCCAAGTTTTTCGGATGAATCCACTAAATTAGAAAAGTCGGCTGAGTCCCCAAATATTCTACCCAATCCAATCTAAAACAAAAATCAGATTTCTAAAATATGTGCCATACGAGACTAATGTAATCAATTAACTACTTGTGAACTTGTTACATTTAATAAGATAATGTTTACAACTAGGTGCATAAAGCTTACAAAAGGTGCATCAATTTGAAATTTAGGATTTAGAATAAAACGGCTCACCGAGAGGAATGCTACGAAGTGATTGGTATTAAACAAGAACAAAGATGAAAGGATACAAAATACAGGAGAGCAATTGAAAAATAGGCTCTAGGATTAAAAATAACCACACTGTAAAAAGTAAACTCAAAGAGGGATCATGGTATTAAATAGTACATATAAAAGTTTAACAACTATAATTTAAAAAAGATAAAGATTACCAGTGTGGTTTCCAGCCAGGAAGGTTAACTATAGGTGTTATCTGCAAAGAGTACTGGGAAAGTTTTGCAATACAGCTTTGTTTATTTCATTTCTTCAAAGTAATTTCCTCAACACTAAATACACCTCTCCATCCTGCGAAACAAATCTTTAAACCAGTTTTGCCAAGTTTCACTAGGGAGTAAAGCACACTCGTTGTCCCAAGCCCACAGAAGGTCCTCATCACTGGAAAACCACCTCCCTTTTAGCTTCATTTTCACATGCGGGAACAGTGCAAAGTCGCGGGGAGCAAGATCTGGACTGTAGGAAGGGTGTTCGTGAAGTTTCAATCCTCTGGTAGTAAAATATTCGGTGCAAGCTTTGGCGCGGTGAGCTGGAGCATTATCGTGATGGAGGAACCAGGTGTCCATTGTTGACTTTGGCCGCAGGTTCTTCATAGATCCAATAACTTTAGGCAGGCGTTGTTCAGTATAACAGTTAGCTGTGACTGTCTTCTGTGTGTCCAAAACGACGCGTTCCACAATTCCACTCGATTTGAAAAATACAGCTTTCATTTTCTTTACACTTCGGGAGTGTCCTCATCATCAAAGACCCAAACCTTGTTTTGAGCTTCCGGGCCTCTCAGCGTTCTCCACAGTTAAATTTCCCCTTTGGAATTCTCTATACCACCTGAATATTGTTGTGTGATGTGGACAAACATCACCTAGTGCAAGAGTCATTTCTTCGAATCACCAGTCTATGTTTAAACCACGCACGAAGTTATAACGCAAAACTGCCCTTATTTCATTTTGTGACCACGATGCCATCGTAAGCACTTTACACTCTCACTGCTTATGAATAACTGAGCCCATCGACATGGCGCGGCTGCTACTATGCACGTATGAAAATGTCTCAACATGCAGCAACATGCACTAACAAGCAGCTTCCTATGATTCATTGTTGCGTCATATTGCAAAACTTTCCTACTACCCTTTGTATATCGTAAACCAAACTTGAAAAAGCATATGAGTATAATGTAGATTATCTGTGGATCTACATTATTCTAACTCTAAAAAAGGAAATGATAAAATAATTGGCATTGTAAATAAGTCGATTAGATTGATTCAAATGACCCTGGAAGAATAGAAAACTGGGCGATGTTATATCAGCACCTCTATTCAATATGCCATAATTGAGAAATCTGATATGGCTGTAATAGCAAGAAATGGTAGTAAGCTAGATCAAGCTGTAATCAGGATAAATGAAGAAGCGGAAAAAAGGAGGACTAATAATCACCGAGAAGAAAATAAAATTTACGAGAATAAACCGGCGTAGCTTAAAGGAAGAAATGAAAGAAATACAAAAAAGAAAATTGAAATTTGAAAAAATTAATAGACTTAGATGTTTAGGCACAATAATTAGTAACAAGAATAAGAGGCGCTTTGAAATAATATGAAGAATTCGAGCTGACTATAAAGCATATTCTAAGGACAAGAAAGTTATGTAAAATAAAACATTAAAGAAGGACACAAAATTAAAAATGTACAAGACGGATATAGGAAATGCGGTAATGTATTCATTAGAGCCTACGTGTCTAAGAAAAATAGACTACAATAAAGAAAGGAAAAGGAGAATTTAGATGAATGACGAACTTTGAGATGGTATTTTAAGAGGATAAGATACAGTGACAATAATAAAAGCTCAAACTATACGATGATATGGAAATATAAATAGAAAAGACGATCCGCCATTAATGAAAAGAATCGCAAAAGGAGGAAGATTAAGTGATGGAAGACATGAAAACTTTAGGTACAGAAGGATGGAAAGAATAAATGTATAATATGATAGGTTGAAATGGACGAAGATAATAGAGAAAACAAAAACCCACACAAAACTATAAAAGAAGCGAGTGACAGACAATGAAGTGACTAATTATCAGAAATTGATCAGAGAACCCTAGAAATTTGGTACTCTGATCTTTAAAGAAGTCATAACAATTAAGATAAGAAATTCATCACAATTACGGAGATCACTATGGACCAACTCCTGAGGATCGCTTGAATGATTGTGGTAAGAATAGAATAAGAAATAAAAACGTAAAATCATTTTCGCTCATGCAGTGTTCCCTAGTTTACTAAGGTTTTCAATTGGCCGTCTGATAGACCAGTAAAAAATT